>FIZU01064885.1:0-15068 GCA_900064475.1 Pseudococcus longispinus
CATTTTAATAGGTCGCATGATCGCATTTGGAAAATATTCAAAAAAACGGCTCAAATATGAGGCTAAAAATTCTCAAAAAATGGTCAAAAAAAATTTTAGGTTTTAGAGGTACTTAAATCTGTTTCTGGCGTTATTTTGACCCTTGACCAAAAATTGTCCTTTTGGGATAGGGATGGACCCAAAATTCAAATTTTTTGACGTAATCAAGTGAGGTATCAAAATCCAGGTTTTCTGACCTCTCGAGTACGTTTCTGACGTTAATTCAACAAAAAAAAACTAAAAGGTTCCCCAAGAGAGTGGTGGGGGCGGAACTCGACTCAAAATTTTGAAAAATTATAAGTTGGATATCATACGAGTTTTGACCTTTGGAATCCATTTCTAATGAAATAAATTTGGACTAAACCCTCAAAATACCCTGGAAAGACGGAAGGAAAGGGAAAGGGGTGGTCCAAAAATCACAAATTTTCGAAAATATCGAGTGAGATGTCAAAATGTACGTTTTTCGAACTCTCAAGTCCATTTCTGACGTTATTTTACCAAAAAAACAGAAAATACCCCCAATGGAATAGGGTTCAACATGAAAATTTGAAAAATTTCAATTTTGATATCGATGTGTAGGCATGATTTATGATATCTGAAATTTAGATTTGGTCTGCTGTGTTCTAGAGCAGTGGTTCCTAATTATTTAGGATCACGTACCCTTTTTTGGGAACAATTTAGCCCGCACACTTCCTGGAATTTTAGTGTTGGGTTATTCCATATCAATTCGACCATGGTTTCAACCTCATGTATTTCGATTTCGCTCAATTTTTTACAGGATCTACACACTCAACAATTAAGAAAAATATCATTGGTTTGACCCCCGCCCATTGGGGGGTCAGGTGGGGATGGGGATGGCACAGAAAATGTTCTCATTGAGCACGAACATTTTCGAGAATATTCTCTGGAGGAAAATGCCAAGAATATTCTCCATTTTTTTTCTTACTTTCAAGTGATGGAAAATACCGCCCCCCTCCTTCGTTTCATATATTTTCATAATTTTTTGATCATTTTGTTCGCATTGAAATATTTTTATGAAAACATTAACAATTTTCGTAAGATTTTCGACAGTTTTCAATTTTTCATGATTTTGTCGCTATTTTTACGAAATTTTTCGACGATTGTAACGAATTTTGAACCGTTTTTACAATATTTTTGCTGATTTTGTTGACATTTTGGGGACAAACCAATGATCTATTTATCTTAGTAGTTGGGTGGGTAGATCTTATAAAACAAATTTGGACAAAATCGAAGAACATGAAGTCGAAAATCACATTTCTTTGGTCGAATTCGTACGGAATAACCCTGGTTGAAAAACAAGAGAATCTAATCGCGAAATAATTAGATTTTTGATATGAATTTCGGTAACTTTTCTGTATTAGTGTATTTTCATGCACACTGACCTGAGCCATCTTCAGGTACCCCTTGGGGTACATGTACCACCCTAATTCCCTTTTTCCCTCAAAAGAAGTAAAATGGGCAAAAATGAAGGATTATCACCTGAATACTTGAAAAATTACAATATGAATTGACTAAATAATGAGTATAGGATTCAAAATTTTGACATAGAAGTTTTTTACACGTCAATTTAATAATTCTACCCCAAATCTAAGATGAATCTTTGGATGAGAGGGAAGGGGGTGCTCAAAATTTTGTTGAAAATTTCAGTTCTGATATTACATCACAAGTAGAAAATTTCAAGTAGATTAATTTTCAGAATAATTCGTCCATTGAACCCAAAATGATCCTTTGAAAAAGATGAATTTTTAGTTAAATTAGGTGAAGGGAGCGGGGGACTTGACAAAGTTGAAAATTTAGGAAACTCACAAATATGTATATTTGAATGTCGAAGTATAAATTTCAAAAAATCTGCAATATTTACTCTTTAATTTCAACTTTTCAAAACCCAAAATGAACTTCTGAAAGAGGGCGAGAGTGCAAGAAGGTTTAAAATTTTGAATTTTGAGTACCCCTCCCCCCTCCTCCAAAGATACATCTTAGATTTGGGGCAAAATTATTAAATTAACGTGTGAAAACCCCCTATGTCAAAATTTTGAATCCTATACTCATTATTTAGTCAATTCATCTTGTAATTTTTCAAGTATTTAGGTGTATTTCTGACGATGAAAGTTTGTACTAAAACCCAAAAATGTCCCGGAAAAATTATTTGGGGGGGGGGCAAAAAATTGAAATTTTTGGGCGTCATAAAGTGAAATATCAACATGGTACTTTTTCATTTTCTTGACTCACGAGCACATTTCTGAAGTCATCAGAACTCAGAAGCAACTCCGGGGTGTGATGAAAGCTCATCTCAAAATTTCGGAAAATTTCCATGATAAATTATCAGGAATACATTTTTCAATCTCTGGAATCCATATTCAATAACACCAAAAACAGTCTCGAAAGGTGAAGTAAAGTATAATATTCAGACTTTGCTACCTCGCTCGATTACATCGAAAAATTTTTATTTTTGGTCCTCCTCCTCATTTCATCTAACTGGGACCCCTTCGATAGTTTGACCCAAAGTTACATCAGAAATGGATTCCAGAAATTTAAAAAAAATACAAAGGTGCCCAAATCAAAATTTTGATTGTGATCTCCATCTCTCTTCCCTCGGGCCCAGTTTTGGTTTTTGTGATGAAATAACGTCAAAAAACCCACATTCAGATATATCTCGCTCGTGTGAATTTTGGTCCCATGTCCAGCTGCAACATTGCTGTTTTTATTGGGGGGAGGGGGGGGAGGAGTTGAAATGTTGAGAAAATGTTATCTTAGGGATTTTTTGAAACGGATGTGCGATATGACTTCTTCCTCAAATTCGAATCATTTCGTTCATAAACTTTTTTGTGTTTTCAGCTAAGTTACGCATTCAACGAACGCAGCTTCGAGACGAATTTATACTGTTGGGTATCTCCACTCAGAGGAATTCTGATCTCTTATATTTCACCAGTTATACTTTTGTGCATAGTAAGTACCTATCTAAACGATCAATCATTGACTATAAAATTCTCGGTCAATAAAAAATTTAATAAAACGATGTATACCTACTCCAAAGCTCGATTATTAATTACACGTTATTTTGGCCGGATACGACGAAACGTAGTGAAAAACCTTATCAAAAGTCAGCTACGCAGCCTCTCTAATGAAATATTAAACACTCTTTTGAGGAAGTGTATGAGTAAGACATGCGGCGATAGGCCTTTGTGGAATGATTATGAAATTTTAATGAAATTCTCTTCGAAAATAGGGTTGAAAAAAAAGAAGGTATTTTTAACGAGCATTCTTCAGTTTTAAATTAGCATTTTTCACGATAATGAAATAACATTTCTTTGATGTATTCTGTATTAAATAACATGAAGAAAAAGAGGCCTTGTTTTACGAAAAACAATACTTCTTTAGGGATGCGTTTTGTTTGACGACCGCAATGTCTGTACATGTACGATTTCTTTGCAGATTTGTATAGTGTTAACCATTATTGGACTGAAAAATGTCACCGAAACAACGGAAGATTTTGATGATACGTACAGCCACAAGAAACTATTGAGAATTTCCGCCGTCGCTTTACCATTATTCTCGGTTATATGGTTTACCGGTATGGTGTCATTGGAGAATTCCGCCTCGTTGCTGTTCTCGCTGATATTCCTCATAGCAGACACTGTTTTGGTGAGTCGAATATGATTTTGAAACGAGTTTTCGAGTATTTTATTGGTGAAATTGGTATAGACGATGAGATGGATCACCCTCTTCTCCCTCCCCAACAAAAAAATGCATTCGAGATACAAACTACCAATTTCAAACTTTCACCAGATACTACTTTGCATTACCTTCTTAAGCACATTTGCATTAGGTATCTTTTTCTGGCCCACAACAACAAAACTGTGACTTCCATCCCCCCCTCCCCATCCATCCATCCATCCATCCATCCATCCATCCATCCATCCCCAACCAAAAAATGACTGCAATTTTCAAAATTCCCCATGATTAATGTTCAACTTCAAAAATAAAATCACAATTCGAAATCTGAAGATTACTTAGGTGGATCGAGTAGATATTTATAAAAATTCAAGTTTCAATTTTCACCTTTCAGATCAATTTAAACAAGCACAAAAGACTTAACAACACAAAAAAATTCAAAAGTTGAATCTTCAGTGATGGAAATAGATAGGAATAGTTCAAAAAGTTGACCCCCCCCCCCCACACACTTTTCATTCCAACTCACTGCTGATAAAACACTAAAATAAATTTCAATTTACAGAATTGGCTACTATTTGCATGTTGGTTACCAAGCGAAGCTTCCCAATGGAAAGATATGGACGAAGATTACTACGACGAAGAAGAAGACTTCGACGATGAGCCAGTCCTGGTCAAACGTCGATTCGACGATCAACCTTTGCTATCGGAATTATACGAATACGGAGCTCAAGGGCAACTTTATAACTTACGAGTCGAACCAATTTCTATTATAAGCACATCATAAGTGGAAAAAAAGAATCACCGGATTGCAATTTGCGTCGAGTAACGTTAACCGAAGGAAAATAATCTCAACGAAGCTTTCTTGTAACTCGCGCCGAATTGATTCCCATATTGAGGCATCAAGAGCTAACGTATTATATTAATTATGCAATAGATGCTGTAGATGTGGATGATATTTAATTGTAGGATATTCAAGAGATTAAAAAAAAGCGTTTACCGAAGCTTAGGGAACTGAAAAACGTTACATCGTGAGTTATACTTATAATGTATAATCTAAATCAATGTTCTGTGAATCGAGAAAGCTTGAAATTTACCCATTGTTATACATTATACTACCTATTTTTTATTTTTATTATTTTTTTTAGCAGCAAAAAATCAATTATTGGAACGTGTATTGGTGATTTTACAAAAATAGGTACATTTACGTTGATCAAATAAACGGAAAAAATGAATGAATTGCGAGACAATCGTTGCTCTATTTAGCTCAAATGTGTGATTAGTAATTTTTTGTAATCCAATAATCGAGATTTTGCTGCTTGATTAATTTTATTTTTTACTTTTAAAAATTATTTTTATATGGAAATATTTCAGAATTCGAATAAACTGTTATTTCTCGATAGTTAAAGATTTAGATGACAAAGCGTTCGAAACACATTCGTAATATTAAAGCTAGCTGTATGAATAATCTCATTTTTTTCTGATACCAAATAAATACATAATGTTTTTTCATCTAAATCTTTACATCATTATAATCATTCTGCTGTATTGATATTTCCCTCACAAATGAAACTCTGCATAGTATGCAAATTTTTCGGTTCATTAGACTGAATTTTATTACCTTAACTTGTAGATCGTTACAATAGTTGTAGCCCAGTAAAAATAAATCAAATTGCATTTTGAATCATTAAAGATTTACCGCCAAAAAGTCCCCGAACCTCAGTCATCGGCATCACTTCCAAATGTGGACCCCTCAGCCCCAAAAAATATACATATACGGCATTTCATTTTTTTTTTAGACACCGCATATATTTTGACGGTTGTTTTTGCGCCACCCGTTCACTTCTCGATGAAAATGAATAAGACTATTTTTCTTGTAAATTTAACACACTTCAATTTTCATTTGAACATTTTTTCAATCCGACGCACGGTTGAAAAGTTATCAACTTATGAGTGAAAATCGGTAGGGAGCTGAGGGGTCCACATTGGGGGAAGGGGTGGTTCGAGAACTTTTTTATGATTCATTAGTCATATATACTTATAGTGGCCCATTGAACTACGCGGTATTTCAAGATTTATGCAAGGTTTTAATTTTTTGGGACATCACATATGTAGCTAACAGGCGTTTTTGCGCCACCCGTTAACCTGTAGGAAAAAAGTAATGAAGCGGTTTTGTAGGAAATTTCATGCTTTTTAACGTTCATTTGAACTTTTTTTTCATTTTCTGTAAATCTTAGAAGTTATTAGCATTTTATAAAAAGGGGGTCACAGGTGTCCACATATGAGACACTTTGGGAGTGAGGAAGGGTGAGGGGGTTTCCGGAGTCAATGGCGTGTCATAATTTGCATATATGTAGTACCAGCCCAAAGGGTAAGCTATTAGTGGAAGAGGGAGAGGGGGTAATTTTCATTTTTTTCCCACCCTGTATATTTTGACACGTGTTTTTGCGCCACCCGTTCACTTTTCGGAAAAAATGAATATGACCTTTTTTGTTGCAAATTTCAAATACTTTAATTTTAGTTATGACCATTTTTTTGTTTGAACGCATATTCAAAGAGTTATAAGCGAAAAACAAAGGGGGGTCACTTCGGGGCCACATTTGGGGGAGATGCCAAAGAGTGAGGTTCAGGGATTTTTTGGTGGTTAATCAGGACACCGAAAAGAACACTTCAAGAGTTCTTTTTCAAAGTGGCCTAGGTCAATTTTTTTCAAAAAATAAAAAAAAACTGGTTGATTTAGTCAACTTTGGAAACCAATTATTTTTTTAATATCTGGTAACACTGGAAGCATTCCATTGTTACCAGAGACCAAAAAATAATTGGTTTCCAAAGTAAACAAAGTCAACCAGTTTTTTTTTTGTATTTTGGAAAAAAAAATTGACTTGGGTCACTTTGGAAAAAAGCTCTTCATTTTATTAACATCACACAATTTTGATGGCTCAAAATACGATTTCATTTCCTTAATATTTTACTGGGCTATTGGTCGAATTTCCTTTCCTTTTTGATTTTTATATACCTAGCCACTTTTTGTAACTTTTCCAACCAAACTAACCGGCAAATTTGTAAACTGAAATTTATAAAAAGTGTACTTAGCGAAGATACTTATTTATACGATAACTCAGAAAATACAATTTTGTGATTGCTTATTATTATATACTTTCTTTTCAATTAAACATGAATTCTTTTATTTTTGTTAATAATAAAACTGTACATATTCTATGTGTATACATGTGTGTTAAAATATGTACTCAATTATTAAATTTTTAATATATTCGTTTATTGTTACACCGGTATCAGATTTCATTCAACGAATGTTTCAGTACGTTACGAAATTCAGAAATTGCATGCAAATAAAATGAAATTCAACTCACTTATTCGTTTTTCGTATTCGAATGGATCACAAGTTTCCGGTAAGATCGTCAGATTGTCAGCAAGGCATAATGGAATGATGATTCATAGTTTTATACTAGTAAAAACCCACTACCGATTTATGATTGAACTTCGCAAAAGGAGTAAAGCACATTGAAACACGAAATCGACTAGCCATTACCGATATGCGATTGAACTTTACAAAGCATCGAAATCGACTTGCTGAAGTTGAAGTCAGCCATGATACCGGTCAATTTATCTCGCGAATACTTCATTTTCAAGTTTCAACTTCGAACAACCGTACGACGTACGGACATAGTCTTCAACTCTTTATTAGAACACGAATACGACGATAATTTACGAGTATAAAGTATCTGCATAAAAGAAATTATCTTACTACGCGACATGATACCGATCAATTCATCTCGCGAGTCGCGAATTACTTCAATTTCAAGTTTCAATTTCGAACAACCATACGACGTACGACATAGTCTTCAACTGTTTATTAGAACACGAATACGACGATAATTTATATAAAAGAAATTATTTAATTACGCGAATTAATTAATCCTTTAAAAATTAACCGGCAATACGAAAAAATAACCACGAAATTAATTCCAAACACAAAATATTGGACAAAAAATAAAATTTGAAAAATGCACGCAATGTTACCAACTTACCATTCACCATACAAAAAATTAGTTAAACGGTATTTTTTAGTCGAATTGTCGTTAAAACGTGACGCAGTGGTAACTCCGATTTTTATCATTCAACCGATAAAACTTGATAAGAAATCGAGAAAATAAACAAAATTTTCAATTTTTCAGAAAATTTTTCTTATTTTATGAAAAAAGTAGCAAAATTAACACATATTAATACTCTTCCCTGTCGTATACTAGATGGAGTACCGTTATTTCATTCGTAAGCTATGTTATAATATTAATCTTTTGTAGAATAATCTCGATGACCGTTGCAGCGAAAAGAAAACCGTGGAGAAAGAATCTATACGAGAACAAAGACTACCCAGATAACTACACAGATGAGTCATTTCTGGACGAATTGAAAAAGAATCTACACATACGAAAGGTATCATTCAAAGAAGCCTGCTTCGGAGCTGGACTACTCACTCAACAAATATGCGTTGTGGTTATCTTCGCCTGTACATTCGTATACTTGTATAACGAATGGATCGATCCGATAAATTTAATAATTTGCACAGACTCTGTGGTATTGTCAGCATATTGCTTACTATTCTACGACCACCATAATATTATGAAATTATGTAGAACATCGTTTGTGTACGCCATATGTAGTTACATGCTATCACCTTTGTTGAAAACGCTGACTGAAACAATCGATACAGATACGATTTACTCAACTACTGTAATAATGATGTTAATTCATTTAATATTTTTCGATTACGGTGTACCAGCTTTAATCGTATCGAGTTCGTTGTCTTTGAATGCGGCGATATTCGGAGCTGTTTGTTTAGCATCGAGACTTCCACTATGTGCATCTGTTACTGCATTTGTTCACGTTACTGTTCAGTGTTTTGCATTGGCTCCGTTACTTCTTACCAAACTTGGGTTTTCTTTTTATAACCTTGTATTTGAAATAAGTATTACTGCTTCTGTTTTGTATAGTATTTCCGGTGTAATGACGATATTTTATTTCTTGGTAATATTTTTCATAAATGTTATATGTCCTTATTTATTTATAAAATGGTATTCGTACAAAGAGAATATTTATGGTCCTTGGGACGAAGCTATTATTAATATTTCGGGTAGTCCGAGCTTTAAACAAAAACTGCAGTGTTTTAATTCTTAATTAATTATTAAGTATTGTGTCTCATCTGTGATATTAATTTTATCTTTGTTGTTTTCAAATTAAGCATTAAATCATATTTTTGAGTAAGTTGACGTTATGTTTATTTTATGTTGAATTAATTGCGATATTGCAATTGCAGACGTATGAAAATTGTAATTTTTGTAGGTGCTTCGAGACTTTTCAAAAAAAAGGTACTTTGCTAATTAAGCTTGAAAAGTACTCGATTTGTGGACTTCCTATACCAGAGAGCATTTGTTATAAAATTAATATTCGTATTATAATTAATCGAACTCGTCTATTTACTTACTAAGAAAAATATTGCAGCTTTGATATTCTATTAAAATCTCTAGTCTGGCCTTGAATTACCTTACAAACTGATTACATAATCATATAGCACCATATATGTACACTCGCAATCGCAAGATTACCTATCTAAATTTCATACAGTCGAAATAATAGGAAAACTCCCATCATGGAAAATCATACGTTGATGTAATTACTTCGAACAGGGATCCATTACGAAGAATATTTACAATTATAAGGAATGCGTTGTCGTTTTTTTCTATTCTGTGGAATACTTAAATTGGTAATTACTGTGTGGGTAAGAACGTAAGTAAGTACTATGTTTGTAATCAATTTTACGAAAATGAAAATAAAAACAAGTCACGCGTTGTTTGTCAGTTTTTAAGTTTACAATGATCATGTATAATAACTTTGCGTGAATTAATTATTACACAAATTCATGCATGAACAATGTTAAACGAAATGACGATATTTCAATTTGAAAATTTCGTCAATGAATGAATGCATTAGGTTATTGGAAGACAATTGAGCATTTTTATCAATCATTAAGGAAAGTTATCAATGCAGATGTAATTTTTTGGATTATTCTCATTTAAAAATAATACCTAAATCCTTTCGTGATGTCATTCTGAATAACCGGAAATCTAAATATTGATCAATTATTAATTCAATTCCCAACGATACGTATAACGGTGTTTATCATACGTACGTACGTAGGTAATGTTAAGCTCAATGAATCATAGTTTAATGTTATCCAAGAAGAAGGTCTCCATTTACGTAAAACAAATCTAAACGCCTATAGGCAATAGAAATAGACACAGACAGAAGTACGTAGGTAAGGTACTTACTAATACCTGGGAAATCTCTAGCACCCATTAAATTCTGTTTACGATAAAATGTAGTAGATCTAGGTGGTAACAAAATTAAGCTTAAAAAAATTTAATTAATTAAGTTACTTCGAAAAAGACGTTTCCTTAGGAACATAAAAACATATCCAGAACAGAATCTCACGTCACTCCTAAAAAATACCTAATAAAAAAATTTAACTGACAACAGTGATATATTGCGATAGGTGGGATGGATGGATTATGGTATAAAATTAAAGAATACTTAATTATTATTCTTTAATTTCAATTCCAAACCTCACCTAATTAAGTTGATATACTAAAAGTGAATATTTTTATTATTTCTATATGAAAAATAATACTTTTCGTGCCTGCATTGCTAGCGCAATCTATCACGATCCATACCTAGTACCATTATCCAAAGGTAATACCTACGGAATCTGAAACGTATTTTCAAATAGCCTCTCATTGTTTGCATACACTTCAACAGGTATAAACAGTAGCGTAGTGCGTTTTTCAAACCAATATTAATTATTTACCGGTTTCTTGGGTTCGTTTTTGATTGAAAATGTGCAATGTAACTGAAAAAGTAATTTAAAATGTGCAATTTTTCATTTCAAATAATTCTCTAGTGTTTGTGTTCCTATCAAGTTCGTAACGTAGCAAAGCTGTCGTGTTTTAAAGGGTGAGTACCTGTAGGAAAAAACTATTTTTAAATATTATTTTGATTATTTGATGATAAGATAGGAATTAGTTATCATTTTGGAATAATAAAAAAAGAAAAAAAGAGAAAAATTTCACCTCAGCGTAAAGATAGTGAGCAAGAAACAAGTGTTTTTAAAACATTATATCAAAATTTCTACCTACAATACCAACCCTAAGCCTTCTGATATGAATTCTGAGTTCATCATTGGTCAAATAATATCCAGTAGGTAAATACCAACTCATCTGAAAACAATATCCATTATAAAATATCACAACACAGATTAAAATTAATAAAATAAAAATATGTGGTTCAATTTCGACCACAAAAAAAAAGTCTACGACGAAACCCATACAAATATTTCATGCACATCTCTACGTTTCATATTCACGTAGATGAAAATCTCTTCGGATAATTTATGATTAAAATTTTTCTAGTTCAGCCTTTCCAGCTGGGAATAAATAAACAAAAATTATAGTTCTCCGCCCCATTTATCAGTATGAATTACGAGTTTTTTCGCACATACCATTCACACCTCGATCGACGGATCACGTATAGGCAAAATTTATACCAGCAATACGAAAGAACTTGTTTTTCATGATACAAAAATTCATTAGCTTTATCGATTCTATCATTTTATTGCAAAATTTTTATTAAATTCTCGCTAACACATTGTTAACCACGAGGAGGCGTGGTAACTTTATGTTTAATCTTGATAACACCTCTGGAACATTTAGCTCAGAGCTTTTATTTAAAAAAAAAAAATCCACCTGAAACATTTTACGAACTGCGGTGTATCGAAGTGGAAGATGCATAGTTTTACGGTGAATTTTAAAATAAAACAGTTACGTAATTAGATACCTACACGTGTGTTTAAAACGGATAAGTGTTGATAATTGAAGGGGAAAATTTTAAATTATATTGCACGGATTGGTTGCAATTCTATTGCGAATTCTTTTCGAAGCGTTGAGATGCATTTTAATCTAGGGACTTGGTTAAATTACATTACGAATGGTATACTTTCTGGGCATGAATATGAATCATACAGGTAGATGGTACGAAGGCAGCGATTGAGGATGCATTGGTAGGTATATTCACCTCGAGTGCATTTACGAGTACTTTCGATGAATAGTAAATCTTTTTGAATCGTAGAATGGTTCAATTTTTCTTTGCATTCGATGACTGGAGATTTTCTTCGAATAAGAATTATTCTGAAAAAATAGAAATTATCAGATTACAAACAGGAAACTAAAATTGTCGAAAATATGATCTCATCAAACCTCGAATGATGCCATTTTAGGAACCCTCAACCTCCTCCAAGATGATCTAGAGGTCTGCAAATTATGTCTGGACTGGTTCCAATGAGATATTCATCAAATATTGCAATTTCAGAAAAATCGAGGGAAACTTTAATTTTTTTTAAAACTCATTTTATGTGAAATTTTTCAAAGTCAAAAATATTCAATTTGTGAAAAAGGAGGGAAAAATGAAAATTTCTCGATTTTTCAGAAATTGCAATTCATGAATTATGATAGATATAGAGTATGATTTTTAGACCCCTAAATCATCTCGGAAGAGGTTGGGGGTTCCCAAAATTGCATCATTCTGGCATTTTAGACTAAAATAAAATTGGAAAAAAGGGAAAATAAACATATTTGGTCTGAATACGGGTTGATGATTTACTTAGATGCCATTGATGATACGTAAATTGCAAAGAAAAAATTTTTCAACCAGAAATTACACATTTAAGGAGAAAAAATGGGCAAAAAATAATTTTTTTTTGCATTTTTGAAGGTGACAAACCACGATAAAAAATTCTAAAAAAATATGAAGTTGTATATCTAGACTAGGTACAGAATATATATTTTTTTCAGAAAAGCACATTTGAAAGGGGTTACCAAAATGGCCCTTAGAAAGCTTAAAATGTCTATTTTACCTAGAAAAAGTGCTCGAATTTTTTTTCAAAAAATTGTATAAATTACTCTTGGTACTGTCTACTATCCCTGCAAATTAAAAAAAATTCGGTTGAAAACTGCCCAAAATAAAAATTTTAAACGAAATTCCAGGTTTAACACCCTCTCCCCAGAAAGGGGTTATAGGTAAAATATCAAGCTAAAAAAATTTTCATGGGTTTTTAACCAAAAATATCAACTTCCACCAGATAATTTCAAATTCGGAGCACAGGATCAAACCACCCCTACCAATTTAGCTCTTTTTCATCCAATTTTGCGTTTCATTTTACAAGTTGGGCCAAAAATAAGGAAAGATGGGTAATTTATTCACTCTACGTATCAACTTAATTTTCATACCAATCGATTCCAAAACTCTTGAGGTTTTCGCATTTGCATTTTTAATCAATCCACTGCCTGTACCTATGGTTGTATTTCGATTATAAATTTCAATCAGAATTATTAAATAAATAATACAATAGGTTAGGCAGATATTTAAGAAATTATTTATCGTTTTGACATTCACTTCATACCGCCTTCCAGCCATTAAAATTTCTAAATGGAGTACACATTTGAACACTTGACGAACGAAAGGAAAACAGCATAAAATAGTGATATTTCTACACGATGTCATTTCCACGTTACACGGCGAATACAACACGCTGAAAAAGCCTACAAATAAATAAGAAAATCTCGACAAATATATTATTTCGCAGTACAAGGGAGAATGCGGCGTGATATCTTAACATCTATAATTCAAACGCACTCGGGGTTTCAAGTTGAAGCCAGTGACGTATAAAGTGACGAATTTCGTACCAGTCATTGTGAAATTTATCACTCGAAAGTGTTAGCTTATAATGTATCTATCAATGAATAAAAAAAAAAGAAAAAGAAGGCAGGAGACAGAGCGAAGAAAGTTTTATAAATCTGTCGTTCGTGAAAACTTGGAAATTACGATTTCGTCGCACGTATGGCTTTGATTTTCTATTTTTTTATTCTACGAACGAAATGAATCCTACGAATTTACAAGCTCAGACTACAAATATTTTGACATGTTTGCTATTCCAGCGATGTTTTTTTTCTTTTGTTCGTTTCCTGTTCCTTTTGTTCGCACAGATCCGTATACCGATTCAAGGATGTATGAGTATTTTAGTATTTATAATTCGAACGACCAGTATCAAAATTTCTACGCAGTTTAAAAATTTGAAAAAATTATTCATCTTTAGATAGGAAATAGTACAGTCACAAATTTAAAAAAAAAGTCGTTCATGTGATTGAAAGGCAGAAAGCGATTTTATGAGTAATCTAGGACGTATTTTTAAAAAAAATAAGCTGGGGTTCAATTTTTTTTTAAGCGTAGGTGCTTTTTTCGTGGGTTTACCTCCCTCCCACCCTTCAAAAAATACGTCTATCTCTGTACCAAAGGCCCCAATTGAAAAAATTTTCAAACAAAAATTTTACATCATATCCTTGTGAATATTTTTGCTTATAAGAAAAATTTCGATCCAGCCCCTCTTTCCCCACCAATTTTACAAATTATTATTCAGAATGATGGTAAAATTCAATTTTTCACATTTTACGTCAAAATTATACGAAATAGAACCCTTTTTCAGCTGAAAAAAGTTATTTAAAATCATAAAAAGAACACGTGAATTGAAAATCATACACTCCCCTTTTCCGAGGGTCCATCCCCCTTTCCAAAAAACCTCACCAATGCCTCCTATTGAAAAAAATTTCAAACAAAAATTATGCATCATGCGTCTGTGAACATTTTTGTTCATTAGAAAACTTTCGACTGACACTCCCCCCCAATTTTGCAAATTATCAGTATATTTTGTTTTATGCCAAAATTATGCAGTTGAACTCCGGTAGTTGGTTGAATTTGAACTTAAATTTTTGAAAATTATTCCGCTTGCCTTGAAAATTCAGGGTTTGAATTGAATATTTTAGAAATTGCGTTCTATCGAAAACAAACGAAGTATTTGTATCATTAATTATTGACCAATTTTTGTCACAAATTCGTACTTTTTGTTTTTTTTTCGAAAATTCATGATATTTTGTGTTTTGAAAATCCTGAAATGTAAATCTGGATGCAGTAAGAATTTTTCAGCAATCCATCCATCTATATAAAATCCACGACGTGTCCGTCAGTCTGTCTGTCTGTCCGTCCGTCCGTCCGTCCGTAACGCTGATATTTTCCGTGACTTTTTGACATTTTGTCAGACTTTATGTCGACGACACTTTTAAAAAAGCCTAAAATGCTTTGTAGATATTTTGCCAGAAAATCCATGATGTGCCTGTCTGCCTACGGAGATTTTGACCAAAAATGACAATTTCCACTTT
>FIZU01064892.1:0-16707 GCA_900064475.1 Pseudococcus longispinus
TCGAAAATTTTTTTCTTGAAATATATCATTAATGACACCAAAATACACCATCAACCAGCATTTGGGCCAAATTCGTTCATATTTTCCTTTTTTCCCAATTTCATTTAAAAATGCCCGAATAGCGCCATTTTGGGAACCCACGACCTCTTCAAGATAACCTACGGGCCTAAAA
Source organism: Pseudococcus longispinus (assembly GCA_900064475.1). Lineage (NCBI taxonomy): Eukaryota > Metazoa > Arthropoda > Insecta > Hemiptera > Pseudococcidae > Pseudococcus > Pseudococcus longispinus. The sequence goes on from FIZU01064892.1 coordinate 173, forward strand.
ATCATATCTGGGGTTATTTCAACTCGATATCTCTCACATACTGCAATTTCAGCAAAATCGAGGAACTTTGATTTTTTTTGATAAATTGAACAAAAGTTGGGAAAATTAGTCAAAAGTTGGCAAAAACTGAGAAAAGTTTATGAACATTACAAAATTTGAAAAATGGACATATTTTTTTATTTTATATTAAATCATATTTTTATCGTCACCCCCTCCCCCCTCCCCTTGAAAAACCCTCGGATTTTGCTGAAATTGCAGTATACGAGACTAGTCGAGAGATATCCACTTGAAAAATATCTACTCAATTCTTGAAAAGGAGCAAAAATAAATCAAAATTGCTCGATTAAGCTGAAATTGCAGTATATGAGAGATGTCGACTTGATACAAGCCCAGATATGATTTTTAGGCCCGTAGGTCATCTTAAAGAGGTTGTGGGCTTTCAAACTGGCGTCATTTGGGTATTTTTGGAAAAAATGAGGAAAATGAGCGAATTAGGTCTAAGTGCTGGTTGATGGTGTATTTTGGTGTCATTAATGATATATTGCAAGAAAAAAAAATTTTGACCAGAAATGACCCATTTAAGGGGGGAAAATGGACGAAAAAATCAGTTTTTGGCATTTTTGAAGATGGCGCACCACGATATCAAGTTCTACAAAAATATTGGGTTGTATATCTAGACTAAATGCATAATTTTTTTTTCAGAATCACATCTTTGAAAAAGGTTGCAAAATGGCCCTAGAAAGCTTGAAATGTCTATTTGACTTTGAAAAAGTGCTCGAAATTTTTTTCAAAAAATTCCAAAAATCACCCTTGATACTATCTACTATTCTTGCTAGTTTGAAAAAATTCGGTTGAAAACTGCCAAAAATAGAAATTTTTAACGACAACCCACATTTAATTCCCCAGAAGGGGTTAGGATTGAGATATCGAGCTAAAAATTTCCTCACGGGGGTTTCAGACCATATGGACTAACTTCCACTGGATAATTTAAAATTCGGTGCTGAGGGCCCAATCACTTCTATAAACCCTGCTACGCTCTTTACAAGAAATTTTTTCCCCGAAAAATTGGATGAATGAATTTGACCTGCTTAACACATTTTGCGAAGTACAAGGTGCGACACTTTGAAAGAAAAATTTTTGAGTTTATCCCCCCTTCAGTTCAGAGTGGCGGCAAACCTTCAATCATGAGTTCAAGTTTAATTGCTGAACGCTACATTACCAGGCGAAATATTCAGAACATTTAACAGAACACCCAGTATATTTACCAGAAAATACATATAAAATAATATTTGGTTTAATTAGTTTTTTTTTTGTTACAGAATGAACTCGTCGTTAGAGCAACATTCTACGAAACCGATTGGCCAAATCAAGCCCCAGAAAATAAAAAATTACTATCGATGTTTCACGTGCAAGTTAAAAAACCATTGAATCTTTTCGGCTTCGTAATTTTCCAGGCTTCTCTGCTTACGTTTTCAAATATCATTAGGACTTCATATACGTATCTGAATTTAATTAGAGCTTCTCTGCGTAATTAATTTTCATCGGAGTGGAAATCTTTCAACGGAGGTGGAAAATAACCAGCAGCTATTTAATTATTGTCTCAAAAAAATACGTACCTACATTATTAGCATACTCCGCACGAATCAACGACCAAATACCCAGGTATTCGAACGACTGCAACTATGTACTTATTTAAACCCACCAAATAGGTTAAATACATTCTTACTGCTAAGATCAAGTTCATAAATTATCTATCGACTAAAAAATTCCATTTTTTTCATTTTACCGCCACAAGTACCTACCTCCGCCTAATAATTTCTTATCAATACTTCTACACGTAGAGGTACCTAGTCGAAATGCTGGCAGCAATAACTCATTGCATCATTAGCAAAAACGCAACTTTTTCTAGCGAATCTTGGAATAATTAATTTAGAACTAGGTCAGCGAGTACATATACATATCACCATCATTTTAAAACAAGCTGCTTAATGAGATTATGACACAAAAGAGGAAAAACAATTCCTCTTTCGAGGTTCGTATGTACTCGTAATTTATATATTTGAACCTAGGTATTTGTGGTGATTTACATCTTCGTTATTTTGCGTTATTTTCGTCCAATATACAAATACAAAGTGGATTATGTCGAAATTTATTTACCTTAGCTATCTATCGCACAGACATAGAGTAATTTTACTTTAACGTGGATTTATTATTGATACACTTATCTATGATTCTATTCAACTATATTTTATGTAGGTATCTTTTGAAGTGTGGATACGTATAACTAGTTCTTTATGTTTTCATAACATGGTTATAGGGTATAATAGATTTCGATGGCTGTTTTATTTATTGATATTTGTGATATATTATCTTATTATTTATACATATATTTATTATATATTTGCCAAAATGAAAAAATTAATGTTCATTGAAATGTAAACATCGAAAAATGAATGATAATAAAACAATAATAAATATTTAAAAAATTAATTCAATTTCTTAAATGAGTACCTGATTAATAAAAATTCGACCATTGAAATCAACTAGTTTTTTTTTTACGAAGGTGTAACTCGTCTGTCGCGTCCATGTCTATGAATTTATGACACAATAAGGGACATTGGTTTGAATTCTTAAACACATACCTGCATAGGTATGTTGGTATTATATCATCCATGAAATACCATAGTATCCAGTACTAATACATCAATGCTCTTAATAGGTGCAATGAAGTAATACAAAAAGTGTGCGTATGGATTACTAATGAAATCTGTTTATAAAAGGCAACCGCTTCGAAAACTACAAAAATAGAATTGTATAATGTCACATCCACTTGTATTCCTGTATTGTACTCGCTTTCATTACACTCACCTAGTTCTTTTTCGGTATTTCCAGAGTGCTTTCCTTTCCTACAATAAAGATCGCTAAAAATAGGCACGAATTCGTATACATTTTAATGTCACTTTGGTATTTCCAACAAAAACTATCATTTTTTTCATTTTTAACAGCCAATTTCTATTCGACTCGTTTACTTATTTATTCGTGGGAAAGTTTGAGATCAGATGAAATGGCTGAAACCAGAATTTTCCCATATTTTTTAATAAGTTTTCATTATTATACTCTAAGATGCGATTAATTTTAATAAAGTAGTATTAAGAATCGACTTTAATGAAGATTTTGAAGATTATATTCTTCGGTGTAGGTATAGAAACGACACAAAAACCTACTTATTTGAAGTGATGGTGCAGTCGAAAAAGGTAAAAAAACAACGTCCATTCGATTTTTTTTGTTAGAAGCAATTTTATGACTGAATCATAATTTCCCATTTTTGGAGGGTACACCCCCTTTTCTTGAAAGTTTCCTGTCTCCGTTCCTAAAGCTAATTTTGAAAAAATTTTCAAACAAAAGTTGTAGATTGAGATCTTAGGAATAATTTCAGTTATTACTAAATTTTCGATTGAACCCTTCCCTCCCCTCCAAATTTGAATAATTCGTTTAAAAATCATCGAATAATTTTGATACCTACGTATTATGCGATATTGAAGGAGAGGGAGGGGTTTAAACAAAATTTTTGTAATGACCAAAATTATTCCAAAGATTTCAATCTACAACTTTTGTTTGAAAATTTTTTCAATTGGGACCTTAGGTACAAAGAAAAGGTGATTTTTTGGAAAGAGGAGGACCGAGAGAATGAAAAAAATGGCATACCCTTTCATTACTTCATCAAATCGACTGTTGACAGAACTTATTTTTCCTCTTTTGACAGCCCGTAGGTATACAAAAAATTAATAATCACTATTAATCACTATTAGTAACTATTAATTGACTAATAGTGACTAATAGTAAGAACTAATCAATTAATAGTTCCCATATAGAGACTAGTAGTGACGAATAGTAACTATTATTCGATTGATATAGTTCCGTACTCGCAGGTAAACTGTCGCATCAAATAGTATATAAGCTATCGGATAAGTTGTATTGTCACCTTCAAACTGAGGGTGATAATTAATAGTGACCATGGTGATTTTTACACTATTAATCACTATTAATAGTACTAGTCACGAATATACTAGTCATTATTTGTGACTAGTAGTACTAATAGTGATTAATAGTGTCGAAAATACTATAATCACTTTTAGTTTTTTTTTCACCCGTAACTATTAATTTTTTTGTACACGGGAGTTGCTGCAAGCCAAAGTTGTATTGAGATAACTGTCAGATGCAAAATTGAAGTTCAACTGTGATTTTCATTTATATTATGCAAAATTGGAAGGGAGGGGAGGGTCCAATCGAAAATTTTGTAATAACCAAAATTATTTCTAAAATCTCAATCTACAACTTTTGTTTGAAAATTTTTTCAAAAACAGCTTTAGGAACGAAGATAGGAAACTTTCAAGGAAAGGGGGATGGACTCTCAAAAAATGGGAACCTTAAAAAAATTACACACCAGCTAATTTTTTTTCTTATGGACTCTAGATTAAGTACGATTCAGGCATAAAATTGCTTTCAACAAAAAAAATTGAGTGAAAATACTTTTGAGACTGTACTACGAATGGAATGACTAAGTAGAAAATATTTAAATAAGAAAAAATTTGTAAAAATAATTATAATTATTATATATGTACATCATAAAGTCAAATACATATAAAATATGAAAACTGAACACACAATACAGAGATAGATTAATAACTAATGATAAAAAATCCAAACAAAAACATGTTTTTTTATCAAATAGGTAGCTGCCTACCTAATTATGCCAATAAATATTTCAAAAAATAGGTAAATATGTAAAATTATAAATTGAAATCACGATTGAAACGAATAGTTATTTTTTATATTAAATTTTAATATCAATCTCCGCAAAAAAAGAAATAAAAAGTCATCAAACAATTCATAATGCATTATCAACTATAAACAATGAGATAAAAAGAAAGAAATACATAGTTACCTACCAATAAGTTTGATAATTTTGAAAAATTATACACATACAAATACATTTCTACATATAATTATACGAACTAATAAGACTCGATATAGGGATAGGTAGGTATACCACAAATAAAACACAACTTAGAAGTATTTAAAATGCAAAACGTTTGAGACCAATCACAGATCTTCTTCTTCTCACCAATCCGGCGCTTTTCAAAGCATAGTAAATCCTCTCCCTAGGGATTTTTTCGCTTTCTCTATCAATAACATGTTTTTCACCAGGGCCGAACCAGCTGGACTTGGCTAGAGCATCGGCAATTCTAGGATTTTTATAAAACGAATTCTTTAAACTGGGTGGAAGTTTTGATTCTTGATCGGAGAGGAATAAAACAGCTTGATGGGGAAGTTGGGGTTGCGGTTGGGGCTGCGCGACTGGTTGCGTTTGTGCGAAAATTGTCGAGTCTATGGCTGGAGATGGAGGAGAATCGGAGATGAAATCATTGGTGAGTGATATGGATGGTGTGATTGGTGAAGATGGTCGCGATGATGATGATGATGATGGTAGAGGTGGTGGTTGCAGGATTACGGGTAGTTCGTCGAAAATGTCTTGGCCTTGGACGGTTAGTAGTAAAAATGCTGGTAGGAGAAGTACGATCATGGTTTGGCTGCAATAAAATAGTTAAATGATTGGTTTCATTGGTGAAAATTTATACATTAAGTGTTTATTTTGTAGACATTAAGATTTAAGTGATTATAGGGAGAAAAGGAGGGAAGGAAGAAATTGTTTTTATAGACTAAGAAAAATTTGAAAGGGTTTGACAGGGTTGCGGTAGGTGGAATCTGCTCAGATTTTCTTTCTAAACTCCTCAAGTGGTGTATGTTGTTGAAATATTTTTCGAGAATTTTTCCTCCCCCCCTCTCCCTCCTCTCCTCTTCTCAAATTATAGATCTTTTATTGCATTATTTTCAATTTCAAGACTTGTTAATTTCAGTAAGAATTAGAGAAATTTTTCGTTTTTAGCATAAATTTACATCTTGTAGATAGTGATCTATTACAGTACTTACTAGCAATTTTTTTTCAATGCTGATTCCCTACTCTTTCACATTTTTCTCACTACTTCGACTATTTAACCTTGAAAAACATTGTAAAATCGAAAAAAACTACTCTGGAAAAAATCATTGAAAAAATCGTATTTTTATGTCCAATTTTACTAATTTAATTTTTTCAATATTTTTCTGAACCAAGGGCTGAAAATCGAAAAAAATTGTGCAAAAAAATAGTTTTTTGGCTTTTTTGTCGTGGAAAAAAATATGAAATATTGGTGGAAATTTTTTTTAAAATTTAAATACTAGGATATTTGAATGGAGACACCCTCCACACCATGAACTCCCAATTTATTCATATGTTAACGTTATTTTATAATCGAAGAATTATTGCAAGTCAAACATTGAATTGAAAAAAATCAAATTTACATAGAAATAAGATATATCCTATGCAAAAATTTCTAATAAGTTAACCAATGTTAAAGAGGGAAAAGTTTCCAACCTAGGGCAGAGATTCCATTTTAGTTTATCTTTACTTCATATTTTGAGAAAAAAATTTAAAAACAGCTAGGAACTTTGAATTTTTAATCGATGGAACTTTTCTTTCAAAAATCAAGACGAACAAAAATGTAACCACTGTTTCAGATAGACAATTTTTTCCTCCACAATATTAGTCATTTGAAATTTTTTCATCAGAAGCATTGTTTTCGGGTAATTTACTTTTTTCAGTACAGAAAGAGCCCAAAAAATGATACTTCTCTAAAGGTTTTTCGAGTTTCCAGTGTTTTGGTTCAAAGTAATCAACAAAGCCAAATAAACTTATAGGAAAATTTCACAGAAAAATACAAATTCTTCGATGATTTTTTCAGGTCGTTTTTCATATTTGAAAACTTCAAGTGACAAAAAAAAACATGATAACTACAAAAGAACGAAAAATTGCCTTCATTTTTATAGTAATTAGAAAATCTTGAAATAGGTAATGCGATAAAAGAGGGCTATAAATCGTTAGCAATGAGAAGAGCTGATAGGAGGGGGGGGGGGGGGTCTAAAACATTCTGGAATATTTTTTATGTTAATGAACCACCCCCGAGCAGTTGAGAAAGAACCTGGCTAACCATTTGGAAAATAATTGAAATAGCTAAGTAGTACCTACTTTAATTAGATAATTTTGATACGATTTTTTGTTTTTCCCCCTTTTGGAATTTAGGCTCAAAATATCGAAAAACAATATCGAGATGTCGATGTATGAGACATGAGACGGGGAGTGGTCAAAAGGTTATCGAATATTTTTTACATCAACGAACCCTCCCCCCTTCCGAGGAATTTGGAAAAAACTTGACCAGACCACTTGAAAAATTGCAATTATGAAAATTGCACATTGAATTGGATAGATTAGTTAGGTGCCAACTTTATTCAGATAATTTTGATACGTACGATTTTTTGTGTTTTTTTTTCGAATTTTCGACTCAAAATATCAAAAAACAATATTGAGATATCGATGTATCGAAAGTGTGGTAATAATACGTATTATCGATTGCTAAGATTTTTCGATATTTTCAGCAATTGCAAATTTTGATCAAACAGTTCTTCATCCTGATACTTCAGGTAATCGATTATTCTTAAAACATCCATAATATCGACAAGCATACTTGTTTCGATATATCAATATCGAAAAAATTCCGATTAATCGACATTGAAAAAATATCGATAAATCTATATTAAAAAATATCGATAAACCGAAAAATATGGATAAATCGAAAAATATCGATAAACCAAAACATATCGATAAATCGAAAAATCTCGATAAACCAAAACATATCGATAAATCGAAAAATATCGAAAAATCGAAAAACATCGAAAAGTCGAAAAATATCGATAAACCGAAAAATAAATCAATATTAATACATAAGGTAGGTAATCGAAAGGAAATCATTTAGGGTGGTAAAAAGTGAAAATTCCAAACTGTACATCTCAATTTTCCCATTCAAATCGTAGTTTTCCACAATTTCTCGATATTTTCCTACAAATGATCACCAATTGTGAATCACATGGAAAATATATCGATAAATCGAGAAAATAAATCGATATTGCTACATAGGGTAATTGGAAAAAAATCATTTAGTGGGTGAAAAGTGAAAATTCTGAGCGTGTAAATAGGTACCTATCAATTATTCCAAAATTTTTGTTGGAAAATACCGAGATAATTGTTAAAAACTACGTCGAGGGTTGGAAAATCGAGATCACTGTTTGCATCCCTGAATGATTTTCTTGTAATACCGATCAATTTTTTTGATTTATCGATATATCGAATCATAAATTGGAATAAAGACACCCCCACTTCGTAAAAAATATACGAAAAACATGAAGGGTGGTCCATATCGAAAATCAATGGCTTTAAAAATGAAAAACAATCTTTGGCTGCAAAAATCTCGAAAACTAAGCCTCCTAGAAAAAAAACTAATATCAAGAAGATAGAAAATTTTAAGTTCTACAATTTTAATTATTAGCATTTTTTTCGTAGGACCCTTAGTTTGACTAGAAAATTCCTGTTTATGGGAAATTTATCCCATTATACAAAGTCAATGGTTTTGAAAATGACTGGCCAAATTAAGGGTCCTACGAAAAAAATACTAATAATCAAAATTGTAGAGCTTCAAATCTTCTTTCTGTCTCAAGAAACAATTTCTTTCTAGAAGGCTTAGTTATCCAGATTTTTGCAGTCAAAGTTTTTTTTTCAATTTTCAAAGCCATCGACATTCCACGTGGGTCACCCTGTATGTACATCATGAATTGCAAATTGATATTTTGAGTAAAAAAAACTTTAATTGAATTAAATAGAGTCCGTTACTACACTGAAATATACTTTTGATTGGAATATTTTGTCTTCAACTTTTCACTTGGAAATCATTCTAGCAGGGTAATTTGATTGAAAAATCATGAAGTTATTTTTTCTCAAATCTTCGATCAAATATCTCTCACTTCACCACATTTCACGTTCATAAAATTGGTGTATTACGAGTATCATCAACGTGCCTCGAACACATTACCAATTTGTAAAAAAAATAAAATAAAAATTAGATTACGTATAACAAATAAATACTCGTATAAAATGGAGAAAAATCACCCATCCGGCGACTCCAATCGCTTACCTGTCGATTGAAAATCACGCTGTTGAACGATAAACAAAAACACAATACGAACTAATCATCAACGTAACAAGTACATTGCACTTTTCACAGACACTATTCACCAAATGATATAATAAAAATTAAATTCGCAGCGATGATGGTTAATACGAGACGACCGCAGATTCGCCGTGTTCGATATAAAGGTAATTTAGAAATGGTGGGTGTCTTTTGTTGTTCACCTTGATTCTCCTTCTATTTACCACGAGGTAAATTTCAGTTTGGCGCGGACGCGATGCTGCCTAAGGGAAAGTAAAATGTTTTATTTGCAGTTGTTAGAAAGTTTAAAACTAACCTGCACATATGCGATATTATTCGTGTAATTACATAGTTGGTAGGATCATACATTGGTAGATTGTACTTGCGATGTTTTTAACCAGTAAGTTGTTTTTTTAATATGTAAACATTAGCCTTAAAGACCCAGCTACCGATGGGTTTTTTCACGCATCGAAATATAATAGGTACTTAATTTAGTGTTTTAAAAGCTGCAAAACGGACTGAACAGTTAAGAATAGCGGTGTGATGTGTGATATTGAGTGAAAAAAAATGATCAATGGTGAAAATCGTATATCCAAAAGAAATATTGAATAATTATTCCGAAAATCATGGGCTTTAATGATTAGTGATATTATGTGCTACAGTAAGTATATTTGAAAGAAGTGTATCCTCGACATAGAATACTAAATACCTCGATGGATGGCCCTCAATTTATAGGCCTAGGCTCCTCTCGAAACTGATTTTAAATAAGTACTTGGAGAGGTCTCGTGGTTGATAACATTGGATTTTCGAAGTAATTACACCGCAGTGCATCATACTTAGGTGTAAATACTTGGCACTTGGATTGAAAATTGAATTACGAGTTGTGTACGATTGGATTGGTACTTGTAAAAAAGAAGTTCTTCGTAATGGTGCAATTTGCATAACAAATTTTAGCTCGAGAGATAAATAATGAAATAGTGTGCAGATTGTAGGGTCAATAGATTAGATACCATACTCATTAGACAGTTATCGCAGAAATAGCAAAAAATGCATCTAAAAAGGTGTCAAAAAGGGCATCATAAGAATTGAAATCACGAAAGGTAGGTACCTATACCTACAAATCCGTTTAAAAGTAAGTAAGGAGGTCTCAAAATTGCAACCCTTCGAAATGCATGAGCTTCAGGCAATATTTTTTTTGGTAAAAGTTGTTTCAAATTTTTTATGATCAATTTTTGTTTCAATTTTGTTACGATTTCAAATGTTTTTTTTTGTTTAAATTTCAGCAATTAAAAAAAAAATATTTCGTTGAATTTTCGTTTTAAATAAGATCATTACTTTCAGTTTTTAAAATTAAGTTTCTTACTTTTTCAAATTTGATTTTAATTTTTTCTAAATTTATTCTCTGTAAATTTTGGATTGAATGTTTTTTCTTGAATAGATCTGAATTTGATTTGAATTTATTTCTATGAAATTTGGTTCCAAAAATTACCAAAACTTGATTTTTAATATTGCCAATTTCCTTGAATTTTTTCAACTATTTTTGTTTAAATTTTGTTCAACACTTTGTCGAATTGTTTAATCTCTTCTTAAATTTCATACCTACGCTTGTTAATTTTTTTTCAAAATGATGTAAAAACCTAATTCATACTTAGAATTTTGTTTCAAACTTTATTCAGGTTGGTATGTTTGTACAGAATTTTATTCACAATTTTGTGTATTCATCTTTTCAAATTTTCAATTTTTTTATTCTAAAATTCAATCCTGAAAAATTCTAATTGTGTTTTAACTTTTTTCAAGTATTAACATCTTAATTTTGTTCAACATTTTCCATTTGGATAGTATTTTTCAACTAATTCCAATTGAAATTTCTTTTTGGAATTTTTGAAATTTTTAAAAATTGTCAATATTTTTTTCGAGACCGTTGATCGAATTTTATTCAATTTTTTTCAAAATCTTCTATTTTAAAATTTTATTCAAGTTTTGTTCATAACTTTGCTTCAAATTTTTTACTCTTAAATTCAATTCGGACTATTCTTAATCAAGTACTTAATTTAGGTTCAATTTTTAAAAAATGTAACATTTTGCTTAATTTTAAAATTTACATTTTGTTCAACTTTTTAAAATTTACATTTTGTTCTATTTTTAAAAAATTTAACGTTTTGTTTAATTTTTTTTTAAATTTTACGTTTTGCCGAATTTTGAAAAACTTTTACATTTTGTTCAATTTTTTCAAAATTTTACATTTTGTTCAGTTTTTAAAAAATTTGACGTTTTGTTCAATTTTTAAAAAAATTTACATTTTGTTCAGTTTTTAAAAAATTTTACGTTTTGTTCAATTTTTAAAAAAATTCACATTTTGCTCAGTTTTTTCAAAATTTTATATTTTGTTCAATTTTTTCAAAATTTTACATCTTGTTTAGTTTTTTCAAAATTTTACATTTTGTTCAATTTTTCAAAATTTTGTCGCAAAGATTTTATTTGAAACTTATTTTTAGAATTGTTGAAATTGTTTTCAACATTTTTTTTCAACATCGTTGATCGAATTTTGTGCGAATTTTTTTCAAAATTTAATCAAAATTTTATTCAAGTTTCATTCATAATGCTGCTTCATTTTTTTTTCAAAACTTCATTCATTTTTTTTTAGAATGTTTAGATTTTTATTACAATTTTTTTTGTTCTACCTTTCAAAGTTACATTCGATTTTCTTATTCTGTAATTCAATTCGGAAAAAAATTTGATTGTTTTTCAGCTTTAATCAACTTTATACATTTTGTTCAATTTTTGCAAAATTTTGTTTAATATTTTATCGCAATGAACTTACAAAAAATATGTATATATTGTTCAGCAATTTATTATTTATTTTTTTCAATTTTTAAAATTTTATTCAAATTTGTTGAAATTTTATCCAATTTTTTTTGAACTTTTTTTAAAATTTTGTTAATGTTTTGTTTAGAATTTAGTTTTAGTATTTTTTTTTTGAAAAATCGTTCCATTTTTCTAGAATGTTGTTCAGTTTTTTATTCTTAATAATTCCATGTTTCAACTTTTCAAAATTACTTTTCACTTAATTACTTCTCGATTCTAAAATTCAATTTCAGTTTTGAATTTTTTTTTCACTTGTGACTCAATTTTGTTTTAATTTTGTAGTTTATTTTAATTTATTTTAATTTTTTCAAAATCTTGTTTGTTAATGTTTTAAATTATTTTCTAAATTCGTTTCTTCAAGTTTTCGTTAAAAAAAATGTTTTTGGCTTTGATATCTGTCACAGATTTTTCAACCGTTAGGTAAATTTTGTCCAGAAAATCTTATTTTAGCCAGTTTTTTTCATTTATTTTTTCTGAGATATATTAGTAACTCAAAATTTTGATTCAAATTTACAATTGGGTGTTTAATCTTTTGCAAATTTTGTTAAAAATTTTTTGTTAGGTACCTTTGAGCTGCAGCTTTTCAATTTTACAATTTTTTTTAAATTTTCAAAATTAATAATTTTTTTTTTTTAGATTTTATTAAATTTTTTCATAGTTTTATTCAAAATTTTGTCGCAAAGAACGCAGAATGGGTAAGTAACATACATTATTCTGCATTTGGCTCATACTCTTCATAATTTCGATTGAAAATTTTATTAAAAAAGCTTCAAAATTTTGTTCAATTTTGTTGAGATTTTATTTAAAATTTTTCGAAATATCACATTTTTATTCAAGTTTTGTTCATAATTTCAATTCAATTTTTTTATTAGAATTTTGTTTAGATTTTTATTCGTAATTGTAATTTTGTTTGTCAAACTTTTCAAAGTTGTCTACAATTTATTTCTTTTCAATTCTATGGTTCGATTTCAATTCTGGTTGAATTTTGTTTTAATTTTGCAGAATTTTTTCATCATTTCGATTTTTCTACCATTTAGGTCTATAAATTTTTTCAACCTGATTTTTCAAATTTTTCCTTCTCAGGTTTGATTCAAAGTATTTGAATCAAAATTTTTCACTTGTGATTTTTTTCCAAATTTTGTAATGATACCTAACAAAGTTTTAATTTTCAATTTTTTTTCAACTTTAAAATTTTTTTAAATTTAAAAAAAATTTAAGCTTTTCCAACTTTTTAAAAAATTTTCAACTTTAAAAATTTTTTAAAATAAATTTTTAACTTTATCAACATTTTTTCAATAATTTTCAATTTTTTGAAACTTTGCCCCGAGTTTTTAAAAAAATTTCCAAATTGTTTATTTAAACATTTATAAGACTTTCATCCATTAAACCTAATTAAGTAGGCATATTATTATTACTTTCGTTCAAAGTTTCAAATTTTTCAAATTTTTGTTTTCCATGATTAAATTTTATAGCTATGTAATATTTTACAAAATTAATTCAGTGTTTTTTTTAAATTGTTTGTTTAAAATTTTTTAATATTTTTCTCAATCTCAAATTCTTTAAGATAATCTTTCTCGTATTTTCAAATTGTTTAAGCTCAGAATTCGAACTTTTCAAAAAGTGTCTCAAAATTTTAAAGCTTTTCAAACTTGAAATCATCTTTTTTGAAATTTCGTTTTAAAAAAATTTTTACACTTTTTTAAAAAAAGGTTCAAAATCGAAGGTCCCATCTTCTTAATTAAATCTTCCGGTCAAATTTTCGTTACCCATTTTATTTTTTGTCATCCATGAAATATCTAAACATCATTTCCCCCAAAAAATAGTCTCAAAGGATTTCAATAAAATCTTCATATAAGGGAGAAGAAATCCAAGGGTTTGTTTACCACGCACATTTCTATGCCTTGCAGCTATGCAATTTAATCTATCTCTTATCAACATACACTCAAAAAATCAAAACACTGTTACTTTAAATCGAAGTTTTTATTTTTTATCACACAGTTACAATCAATGCTGTACTCATAGGTACCTATACGTTACTTTTTGTGTATAGAAGAATGCTTATACATGTCATAAAGATTACTGATAAGGAAACCGTGTTGTTCTTACATAATGTACATGTAATACACCAATGCATTCCGTCATTCTTCCGCAAAATACGATGTTCTTGAAGGAACTTCTACCTGCATTAATTTTTCAATTATCTACCTACTTATATCATTCAAAAATAACATAAAAACCTCGTTCGTGTTTCTTGTAGGTAATGAGAATGCACAAACCGTCAATACAATATATTTTTAAGCAGAATTCTGTATTTTAATTTTTTTTTTTTCAATATCTCGTAACATGAGAATGAGAGTTAATCGTATAAAATGAGGTACTTTATTATAACCTTGAGAGAAACACAAAACTAAGTGTGAACTTGGCGCTATATCGCTGTAAGTGTAAGTTATCATCTAAAACAATTAAAATTATGGAGATGTTTTTTCTAAATTACTCAAATAACGCCTATAAATGGCAAATTTCATGGCACAGTTTATACTTAAGTCGTTTTTATTTTTAGCACGCTTTATATAAAAGTGTTTCTTTTCGGATACTTTCAACTTCGACAATTACTTTGTAAATAGGCAATAACGCGACGTACCTAAAAATCATTTTTAAATTATCCATATTACAGTCGAAAATAATATAAATCTACAAAACTATCATCTTCAACCTACATATACTCGATAGCCTTTTTTTTACATATTATCTTAACGATAAACTTATTCGAGTACATGGTTTATCGATTTATACCTCTATGTACATAGTTATAATACAATTAGAACTTAATTAAAATTATCATCTTCTTCTGTATCCTAATTTTCGTAACGCTTTGAGGTCCACTTCGCCGTAATAATCTTCGCTGTAAGAAAAATTAAAAATTATTTTTTTCTAATTGACAAAAAAAATCAACTCTTTTGAAAATAATTACGCCTCGAGTAATAGATAATAATGCGATTCGACGTCGAAACTGGAATGCACTTTTGTTCCGTCGGAGAATAGGAAAAAACTCAGCGAAATTAATAGAACGAATCGTGTTAATAAAATTGCATACTCGAAATTACAAGGAGATGTGGCAGAACCGCGACTACGAACTGATCTTTCTTCGGACTTGACTTGAGGAAAAATTGATACACGAATTGAAAATTTACGAAGGTGTTTTGTTTTTCGATATTGATGAAAATTTTAAATATTCGCGGTTGAAATAAATTACATTCGTATTAAAAATCGACGCTATCGTCGGGATATTATTTTTAGTTGAAGGCTGAAAGAGAACGAAGATTGTAAACAACTGCAAAGTGCATCATTTGATTCGAAAAATAATCAAAATAAAACGTACAGCATTGCACGATTTCCAGTATTACCTGCGTCTTAGGTTTTCAACGTCCTTATTTATTCGTAATGACCCTGTAGACTAGCATTTATCATTTTACTACTGAGACACGATGAACAAGTGTTGAAAATTGTAGGTATTACACGTGTAACTTTGTATATTCGCATAGCAATTATGTATTTTGGAATATCAAATGTAATGTCGCCTTGAAGACGAGAGATAGGCAAGAATTCAGAACGCTTATGAAAATCTATAACATATACCCTTATTTACCTATGTATGATATGGGTTATTCAAAGTGAGGGGAGGGGGGTTATAAAAAATACGTCTAGGAATTGGCAAAGCTACCAAAAATTTTGGCACAGATTATTTTCAACTAAGAAAAAGAAGCCAAGAGAAAAAATTTCAAATTTGAAAAAATTGAAAAATAATTGAAAAAGGGTAAAATTATGCTTTTTTGCATATTTCTTCATTTTGAACCCAAAATCTTGTTATCGCATCAATTTATGGTCGAAATTGTCATTTGAAAGTATAGATGGTCATTTCAGTATTAAAACTGTTACTTTTGGCCAAAATCGTAATTTTTTTGTAAAAAATACCAGTTTTGGTCAAAATTTTCAGTTTTTGGGCAAAATTGTCATTCTTTTGTAATTTTTTATTTTCTAGTCCAAACTATCATTTTTTGTAAAAATTGCCAATCTATGACAAAATTATCAATTTTTTGTCAAAATTGCGATTTCAAAGTAGAATTTGACATTTCAAGGCAGAAAAAGTCAATTTTAGTCAAAATCTCCGTTTCTCATCAATGGTTTTTTTTTTAAAATAAAAATGGTCAATTTTTGGTCAAAATGGTCATTTCTTGGTAAAAATTGTTATTTTTGGTCCAAATCGTAAATTTTTATAAAAATTGTCATTTCAAGGTAAAAAATGTCATTTTTTTGTCAATTTCATCATTTTTGGTCAAAATTGCCATTTTCAGGTAAAAATTGTAATTTTTTGTCAAACTCATCAATTTTGATGCAAACTGCCATTTTTTGTCAATATTGTCTTTTTTTGGTCCAAACTGTCATTTTTTTGTCAAAATTGTAATTTTTTGGGTTGAAATTGCCATTTCAAAGTAAAAATTGCCATTTTTGGTTAAAATCGTTGTTTTTCGTCAATTG
>FIZU01064896.1:0-24111 GCA_900064475.1 Pseudococcus longispinus
AATATCTGAAATTTTCTAAATCCAAAAAGTCTGCCTGACAAAATATCGGAAAGTTGGCCGGATTTCTAAAATTTTCTGAATTTAAAAAGTCTAAATTATTCGTCTGACAAAATTTCTTAAATTTGGCATTATCTCTAAAAAATTTTCAAGTCCCAAAAAGTTAATGGAAATCTGAAAAATTTTCAAATTCCAAAAAAGTCTGACGAAATGTCTAAAAGTCATCTTCAAGGAATTTCGTGACGTGATTTTATAGTCACGAAATATAGTCAAAAAAATGGACAGAATTTTCTTATTGGCACCTCCCCTCCTCCCCCCATAAGACATATCCATGTCAATTTGTATAAAAAGTAGAAAAGTTGAAAAATTGTTCAAAACGTTATGACTCGAAAGTAGCTGAAAATAGCAAACAAATTATGAAAAAAGATACCTATCAAAGTCGTCGAAAAAATGAAAAATCATCAAAATGACATTTATGAAATTTGTAAAAATCGTTAAAATTATTGGAAAAATTGGATAAAAAATGAAAAAATGTTGAAAATTGCTTGAAAATTTGTTTAAAACAGTGAAAAATGATTAAAAATTTTCAATTTGTTGTTGAAATTGTTTGAATTTATCTAAAAATTGTATTTAGAATTGAAAAAATGAATAAAATTGGGTAAAAATTGAATTGAATGTTGTAAAAATTGCGTCGAAATTATGTGAAAAATTATGAAAATGTCTCAAGATAGCGAACAAATTGGCGAACAAATCTTAAAAAGGTATTAAAGTTCTTGAAAAAAATCATTAAATCGTTGAAAATGTTGGAAAATTCATTTGAATACTTCAAATGATGTAAAACATCAAAAAAGTTGTTCAAATTGCTTGAAATTTTGTTTAAAATATTAAAATTGTTCATTTTATTGCGCAAATTCGTAAAAATATTTGAAAAAACTAATTTTTTAATTAGAAGATTTTACAGATTTTACAAACGTTTTCTATGATTTTTAAGAATCGGTTACGTAAGTTTTTGAAAATTTTCATGCCCATTTAAATTTTTTTCTCGTTTTTAAAAAACTGTCGTGTCATTTTAACGTAATTTTTCACCAATTTTCTTGTGATGGCATTTGATGTAATTTTTATGATTGTTTTCTCAACGATATCGTTTGACGAAAATTTAATTATTTTTATTTAAATTTCATGACTTTTTTCCCAATTTTTTTCCATTTCCAATAATTTATATGGTATTTTAAGTTACAAGTTTTTATGCAGTTTTGATGACATTTGGAGAAATATTATCAAATTTCTATCTTTTTTTGTATTATTTTGCTTTGATCTTTTTTGATATTTTACTTATACAAGCTTTTGCTGAGTGGGCTGCAGTAGTTTTTTCGCACAGCGAAAAAATAAATATTTTTTTCAAATCAAATTTCGTAAAAACCGATAGAATTTTCATATTAATTTTCAAAGTTTTATTAATTTTTTTTGTTATTTTTACTGATTTCTATGAAGATTTGTGAAAAATACAACCTTGTTTATGGCATTTTAATCACTTTTACAACATTTTTAACGATTTAAAAAAAATTTCAGAGTTTTTACGAGATTTTCGATACTTTTCTAATTTTTTTTTTCACCTTTCAAGCTAATTTTTTAATGATTTTTATGATAATTGAGAAAAATTCAACGGAAGTTTCGACAGTTTATGATTATATCACTTTCTGACTGTTTTCAAAATTTTTAAATGATTTTTTATAGAAATCTCTCATCAATTTTAACGATATTTTCGGCGATTTTAACGATTTCTTTGACCGTTTTTACAATATTTTTACAGATTTTGGAAAATTTTGGCAATTTCAACATTTTCGAAAATTTTCATAATTTTTTTGAACCTTTTCATCATATTTTCAAAACTTTTACTAATTTTAACATTTTCTGTCATTAAGTCATCAATTTTTGACTATTTGTACAACATGAAAAAAAAAAAATGTTTATAAAATTTCACAATTTTTTCTAATTTAAAAATTTTTTATCATTTTAGGTAGTTTTTATGATATTTTTTGAAATTGTATTGTAATTTGGTGAAGTTTGACCTTATTTTAATTCAATTTTCACATTTTTTTTTTTTACAATTTTTATGATCTATCAAGAATTTCTGCAATATTTTTGCGAGATTTCAATGTCTTTAGATGAAATTTTACCTTGTTTTTATACAATTTTTGTGAAAATTCAATTTTTTTCTCATTTTGAACAATTTTTATGATATTTCAAGTAATTTTCATGATTTTTGCGAAATTTTAATGCCATGTTATGAAATTTTACGTTATTTTTACTCGATTTTTGTGAAACTTCAACATTTTCTTCCATTTAAAAACAATTTTTATTATATTTTAGGTAATTGTAATTTTATTTGATGAAATTTTAGGGGTTTTTACACGTTCTTGGGAATTTGTGATATTTTTAGATAATTTTTTGATGAAATTTTAGTTTTTGTTTGCACGTTTTTGTGAAAAATTTACCAAATTTTCATGCCATTTGATGAAATTTTACGTTTTTTTTACACGAATTTTATGAAAATTGAATACTTTCTCTCATTTTAAATTATTTTCATGATATCTCACTCAATTTTATTGTTATTTGATGAACTTTTATTGATTTTTGTACAAATTGAACAATTTTCACCTATTTTAACAATTTAGCAAGTTTTATTTAATTTTCAGCAACTTTTGCGTTATTTTCAATACTTTTCATGACAATTTCATCAAATTTTTTTTATATTTCTTGTTATTTCAACCGTTTTTTACTATGTCCCCCCCCCATTGATAAAATATTGATTATTGTACCCAATTTTCTTTTAAAATTCTAAAAAAAATTTCTCACTTTGAGAATTACAAAAAATATTTTGAGCATTTTTTGTGGAATTTAAAAAAAAAATTATGTTTAGAAACTTGGCCTACGAAGTTCTGAATTAGCTTCTGCAGCAAATCATTCGCAAACAAATTGATGCATGAAAGAAATTAATAATTCTCTCTGATGAATCCTTGATGCGAACAAATCAACGATTAATGTAGCATTCTATGTAGAAATGTTCTTTTCGTTTATTATCTTCCGAGAACAAAATCATTTTTTGAATGAATAAATCCATTCATCCATATTGAGATCATTTTAAATCTTTCTGGTTCAATAGTGATAAGTGAATCGTTTTTATTATCAAATCTTTCGTGAACGAGAACCAAACGTTCGCAAACTGTTGCCACTTGCCATGAAATCATTCCTGAATGATTCATTCGCATATCCATATCTTTGGGTAAATATTGAATTGAACTAACTCACGTGGTATTTTTTTCTGAATTCCATTCTCAAATTATTCATCGTTCAATAATATTTCATTAAAAAACCATTTACGAGAAAAATTACCCAATTGCAGCAAATTGAAAATTGATTAAAATTCCTTTAAGCCTCATCTAAATTCATATCATCTTTTGTATTGCCTCATCGAATACTTCGTTTGAGTGTAGGGGCGCCTCGGTTCGATATATTTTTTTATTCGAATCTCGGTTTCGCATCAATTTTTGAAAAATGATGAAAAAAAGAGCCCATAACCATCGGAAAAGAAAATATTTACTCGATTTAATATCCCCGTATATTCGAACGTCTGCATGCTGGGGAATTTTTAATACCCCTCGACCCTCGTCCATACCCGTGAACCATCTCGTCTGCTATAAAGGTCGATAAAAAAATACATCGTATCGTTTAAAAATTTTATTAGAAGTATTTGAATATAAACGATTTTTATAGCAAGAAGTAACATTCGCAAAATATATCGAGAGGAAAAATTTGAAATTAAAATTCGTCGTAGGCCTTCGTCGCCGCATGAGCTGTTAATCTATTTCATCGATCAACCAACGTAGCTTTCGTACGTTCGAATTTCTCCACTCGAAGGGTCAACGACCTACCCAAATTGAACGGTGGAATTAAATTTTAACGTGTGAAATCGCAGTATTATAAGTGGAATGTAGGTAGTCTAGGGGGGTTTTCTTTTTCTACCTGTCGAGGCTTTGAAAAGCCTTAAATTGAGGAAAATGAAAGCTTGGTAGAGCCTCGTTAATGGAAGAGGCGAATGATCGAGTAGGCAGATATGATATTTAAAGGGATCGATTTTCTTCGCTATTTTTACCTTCTTCGAATGTTTTTCTTTTCTTTCAAACTATCAAATGTGACAATAATACGAATACGAATACGAAACGAGCCTCGAGCCGAGCATCGTTCGTCGTGTACCTGAAATTAAGCGGTTTATCAATGCGAAAATCTTGGCCTGGTTTAACCAACGTGAAACCTTTTGAATCGATATTCTCTCAAGATTCTATTTCTATAGGTACAAGCTTTCGGGAAAATTCCAGTTTGAATTTTTTTTCCTTCTTTAGTTATACTTAAGTGGTTGTCTCGTGTAGGCTTTTAATTCTACTCCGACCGCGTACTGTTGCTGAATTCTTCGAGTCGACTTTTTCTTCTCTTTCTTCGCCACACAATTTCATCCTTTGTAACTCGACTATTTTCTTTAATATCGTTATAGATTGTTTTCTCGCGCTTCTAGTTTGTAATCTGGAAATAACCATGTTGCGTGCTTTACAGAACCCGAAGATACGACGTTCAAAGGCGGCATCCAAGCGACGCTAATTAATATTAATAAAAATCCCGACGGAGCAAAACGTACCGCCAAAGAAGGCGCAGACGGTGAGTTTTTGCACTTTTTTTTTTATTTTACCATCATTTTTAAGCAATCGCGAAAATCGAGTCAACGCGACGTTAGGGAATTCCGCCATATTGGATTTTGCTCTCGGCTGCTACTGCTGGCCTTTCTCATTCGGTGGCTGCCTGAAGCTGTATTAAACTCGTAGGCGTAAATTTTCTAATACTTTGAGAAAGTTAACCGATGCGACGTGTATCTTCGAGTCGAACTTTCGTATCGCGTATCGACGACTCGAGAAATTTTTTTGTACAAGAATGAGCGAAGGGACGTAGACCTAGGCCTCATACGACGACGATACCGCTTTTCGAGCTTTTTATTGGAATTTTAACCATTTCTTCGGGTCCTTTCGAGCCGAGAACCTCTCTCGTTGGCATGTTTTTTATAATGCGGAAGTTGACGAACGTCTTGTGAAAATATTTCACACGAGGGTTTCGCGTGCTCCGGCAAAAAAAACTTGGATATTTTGCATATATGCGGATTTTGAAGGCGATACGAGGCTTTTGAAAGTCTGCGCTGTATAGCTACTTTAATATTAAAAGTGAAAGAAATGTTTATGCGATTTTTTGCCCCAATGTTGTTGTTGTTGATACTTTTGATGAGTATTAAAATAAGATTTGCGAGGTTTTGAAATATGGATTCTCGAATATACGCGAACCTGACGTAAGTGGTGTTTCGTGTACAAGTTTTTATATGCTGGGGGAAAAGGTATATGAGAGTTTGGCCTATGAATGATGTGGAACTGGGAGGGGTTGCGAGAGGAAGGATGTGAAATTATGAAATTGAATGAGGCGTGTTTTTTATTCGAGTTTTTCTTTGGTGTTTGATGAGTGCTGAAATTTAATTTAGGTATTTATAAATTGAGTATGAAACTGATTTTTTTCACAGTTTTTTTTTTTCGAAATGAGGTATCAACCTGTTTTGAAAATTTTGTCGTATCTAAGTGAAAAAGTATTGGAGGGTTGTAAAGGAACTGGTTGAAATTTCAACCCTCCTCCAATGTATGAGATCTGTTTTTTTCTCAGAGGAAATTGGAAAATTTGGAGAAAATTAAATTTTGAGTTGTAATTTATATTTTGAAATGTAAAATTTCAAGAATGACTTGGAAATTTACACATTTTACTCCTCCAATTTTTGCACAAAACTTGAAATTTTGAAAAATGGATTCAAAGAATTTTTTCATCTAGTTTCATTCTTTTTTTTTCGATGGTTTACGCTTTTCTTATACGTACCAAGGCAAGGCGAAGATTGCAGGTTTCGAAAATCTTCAAACGATGTGACATCTTCTCTTTGAGTGGTTCGTTTTTCATATTTTAATGAAGGTTGATGATGGGCAGGTAGCTTGGTAGTGAATTTTGTCAAAATTTTAATAAAAGTGGTGAAAAAAATCGAAAAATGGAATTAAATTCAACTAAATTAATGAAGTTCTCGTTTTTTGAACGATTTTTTATGCAAAATTGTTTGCCATGCTTCGCTTGGACTCAATAATTTTACTTTCTTTGATTAATTAATGAATATTTTCTAAATCGATCTATTAGGACTTGGAAGCTGGCGAACTGTCGTAAGGCTTCTGTCCCAAATTTGATAATTTTTGGATCTTGAATTGATGTTTGAATACATCTACTTGTTATAGGAAAAATTTTGAGAAAAAATGGTCGAAATCAGAGGCAAGAAAACTTGAAATTGAAAAAAAATGCGAAAAATTACAAAATTTGGATTTTTTTTGTCCCAAATTTGAGCAAAAATTTTATAAAAGCTGAAAAATTGAAAAAAAAATTGAAAAAGTGACTGATTTTTTTTGTCTTTAAAGTTGAAATTTTTAGACCTTGGTGCTTGATGCTTATGCGTTGAAAAAAAAAATTGGAAAAAAATGGTCAAAATCGGTCTATGAGGGGGGGGGGAGGAATTGAAAAAAGCTGACGAACCATCGTAAGGTTTTTTAATTTTCAAAAACGTTTTTAAAAATGCCGAAAATATTCAAAAAATGACAAAATTTTCATTTTTTTCCAGACATTGACCTTTTTTGTAACTTTTTTGGAAAAAAAAACAAACTTGGGGCAAAAAACAATCAAAATTTGTGATTTTTTAAACATTTTCGGCACTTCTTTTCAATATTTAGTTCCAAAAATCTTCAAATTTGGTACAAAAAAAGTGAAAAATTTGTCATTTTTAGAAACGCTTATGAAAAAAAAAAACCTTGCGATAGTTCGTCAGCCTTCCCGGAGCCCCCCCCCCTCCCCTCTTCATAGACCGATTTTAACCATTTTTTTTTCAAAATGTTTCTTTCAACGTATAGTCATCAAACACCAACGCCTAAAATTTTCAACTTTGGGACAAAAAAATCAAAATTTCGTAACTTTTTAAATTTTTTTGGCACTTTTCAACTTCTATGAAATTTTTGGCAATTTTATGACAAAAAAATCCAAATTTTGTAATTTTTTGCATTTTTTTTCGTACTTACCAAATTTGACGATTTTTGAATTTTAATGCTAGCTGAGATGATAAACACAACATCTACTCGTCAAAAAAAACATTTTGAAAAAAATGGTCAAAATTAGAGGCAAGCGAACTAAAAATTGAAAAGAAATGCCAAAAATGTTTGAAAAATGACAAATTTTGATTTTTTTCTGCCCCAAATTTAAATTTTTTTCCAAAAAATTTGAAAAAATGTCAATATCTGAAATTTTCTTTACTTCAAAAAGTCAAGTTAATCCGGTTTAGAATAATTTCTGACTTTGAAAAACTTCACAAAAAATTTTAGGTGAAAGTCAGTCTGACAAAGTGTCTAAAAGTTAGCACGATCTCTTGAAAAGTCAGGTAGTATGTCTAACAAAATTTTTGTAAAAGTCAGTGTTCGTCTAAAAGTCAGTATGAAAAGTCTGACAAAATGTCTAAAAGTCATCTTCTAGTAATTTTGTGGCGAAATTTATGGACACGAAAAATAGACAAAATTTTCAGATTGTCTCCCCCCCTTCTCCCTCTCACAGACATATCCATGTCAAAATGTCTAAAAGTCAGCGTGATTTCTGATTTTTTTAAAGTCCAAAAAGTCCTTTGAAAACTGAAAATTTTTTCAAGTCCAAAAAAGTCTGACAAAATGTCTAAAAGTCATCGTCGAGGAATTTCGTGACGTTTTTCACGCAGTAGGCCTTAGTAAAAGCATATCCTACATTAAAATGTTGAAAAAATGACGAGGACTTTTATGTGTTACTATTTCATTGGTTTTTAATGACTTTTTGGTCTTGAAAAATTTCAGAGATTCTTTATTTTGCTAGACATTATGTCTGACTGGATTAAATTTTGACACTTGATTGTTTAATGACTTTTTAGACTTGAAAAATTTCCTAAAAGTCTCTATTTTGTGAATATTTTGTCAGACTTTTGACTTTTTGGATTTAGAAAATTTCAGAGATTCTCAATGTTGTAAATTTCGTAGAAATTTTGGTGACTTTTTGAACTTTTGTTTGACATTATGTCAGATTGGATTGAATTTTTTGAAAAATGATTGACTTTTTTGATCTTAATGTTTTGCAGTCATTTCCAGGATACGTTCATCGATTTTTATGGTCATTTCAAAAATTTTTACCACATTTCATTCTCTTAGTTTTGTAGAATTTGTAGAACTAGACTCGAATATCCCTAAATTGATCAAATTTTTCCCCCAGTAGATAGGTAAATTTCTACATAACGAAGTATTCGTACGAATCCAACCTGATCTAAAAAGTTCAATTATTTTATATTCGCTGCCCTTGAACTGTTTTGTACTTCTTTAGGCTTAGTACAAAGGGAGCAGGGGGATTGCTTCTTCCAATGGAAATGGAAACTTTGCAAAACTAATGACACTTTTTATGAGAAGATTTATACTTAAGGATGGAAAAATTGGAAATTTTCAATTTTTTCCTCTTCAATATTGCTAACTTTGGTCTTTCGTTGCTGGCTACTTTCATTTTCTAGCCTGTATTATACCAAATAAATATAATGCAAAATATTCATAATCATATAGATTTATTATTTTTTATAAAATCAATACAAAATTCAATAATCATAGGTATTTAATACTATTTAATTAGTCGTCGAATTTTTTCATTCATTTTTTTTGAGTAACCTCCACCTTCTCATTCTATGCATTTCAAATAATTTTTCCTGCTGTGAAAACATCTATTTAAAATTTCATTCCAACTTGCTACTAAAACCATGACAAAATTCGAAATTTACTCCACCTTTGCAATTAAATAGGTATTACGACTCGTAAGCGAAATCTTACGTTAGCCGAGCTTTATTACTTAACAGTAAGCTTTTGACGATTACCGACGACATATACTCGTACCATTATTAAAATCTAATCATATATTCGCCTTCGTTGCATCCCCCCATCATTTTCCGTTGCCAGAACCCCTGGCTTGCTTTTTGTCGCCGAGCAAGTTGTTTTATGTGTGTAGTTTTTAGGATATAAACTGAGATTTTGTGACGGTCGTTAGAATTTATGAATCGGCCTTCTGTCGCAGAAATGGCGCTGGTTTTATAGATAATATAGACGTAGGTGTATCTGGGGTTAGATTTTATACCATAACATACTTTGGTGGATTACCTCAGCGAGCGTGGAAGCATTGGAAAGATGATGGCGAAAATGCTTAATTACCATTAGACCTTGGCGATATACGGCGGGCAGAATAAACGTGGAGGGGGGGCAGACAGACCATAGTAAAATTTTCATTAGGTACCTTTTCTTGGGTGGGTGGCTTTGTGAGAGAAAATTAGCGCTCTAAGGATCGTTGCTCGTTCGACAAAGGTACACGTAACGTACAGAAAGTTCAAAAGGATCGTGGTATTATGCAATGTTGGTTTCTTTTTTATCGCACGACGGCGAATTAATCGATAAAATAAACGGCCGGCTTGAAATGCACAATGAAGTCGAATCACGAATATGCGTGCGTTATTGCGCCGATCCCCGAAGGAGGAATTGGAAATGCTGGCGTCTAGGTGTCGTCTCCAGGGCTGCTTTTGATCTGCGGCTGGGGTGAGTTTGCTGTGCAGGGTTTCGCCTCATGCGTTCAACCATTCGTGTGAGGATTCTCGTTCGAAACCATCTGTGCAGTTGAGCAGAATCTGTAGAGCCTGGCGAGTTTCGTAGTTGGGGGCACCCATGGCGTCTAGGAACTGGCCCGGGGTGTCTGTTTCGACGACTCGATGGCTCAGGTATCCGTGATCGTAGAGGAGCCAAAGGATCAAACCTTGATCGGTTTTTTCGTACTTGTGATTGTAGATTACTTCGAGAAGTAGAAGGTAGTTTGTGGCAGTGTAGCATTCGGCCATGTGGTAACCAGTGGTACCATTTGCTATGATTTTATTGGCGGTTTGATTAAGTAGAGTATCTTTCAAGAAGCTTACCAAGAAATTGTCGACTAACGAGTTCTTCCAGTATACTCTGAGAGGATCGTTGTCCCGATTGTGAAGATACAGGAGCACCGAAGTAGGATTATAAATGGATAGATCTTGATACACCGTTTTGTATCCGTTGTAATAGGATTTGATATCGTTTAAATGACTTTGGCATTCGTATATATCCAATAAGTGAACGACTTCTTGTTCTGTGAAGCCGAAATACTTGGTGAATTTACTATTTTCGCCCATAAAAGGATGAAACTCGGTTTGCGACAGGAATGTCCGGACGTTGGACAAAATCAGACCAGTGGTGCTCATCAAGACTCCTCCAGCTACTAAGTTTTCATCGGAATTCTCGAAAGCACGTTGTAAAATATTATTCACGTAGTCGTAATATGCGCGTAGGTTATCCGAATGAGGTTTATACGCATTATTCATCATGCTGTCGTAATTGTCGACCAGAATTATCACGCTGGAGCGATAATACAAATGTAAAATTTCCGCCAGATTGAGTAACATCTTATGTAAAACATCGTCCCTCTTCTCCTCCGAATTTTCGAGATTTTTTTCGTAAAGTCTTTTCATAAAATTGATCTTTTTCTCGTCTATTTTGTATTCATGGATGAGTACCTCTTCGGGAATCTGCAGCAACCAGTTGTGTTTGGCGAAACAATTATACAGTTTGGTATTCACCTGACGTATCATCTGTTCCCTTACAGGAAAAAGCTCCCCTTCAGAAAAAGAGTGCAGTACAGGGTCAGCCTTCAGGTCGAGAAATATCACCGGATGTTTGGCCATGTACTTTTTCACGATTTCCGGATGCTTGGCAATGGCCATGTTTTCGAAGACATAATTCGCTGTCGAATTCAAAGGATGCTTCGGAACGCCATATTCGTCCGGTTCGATTTCCACGAAGAATTGAATCATTTGCAGATTGATGGTTTTACCGAAACCTCGAGGACTCGTTAACAGGATTTTTTTGGATTCCGAGCTGAAGATATCCTTGATGAATTCGGTCTTGTCGATGAAATAACGTTTGTTAGTCAGCCGTAAGAAATCATCGGCGTAGAAACTTGCCATCACTGGTGTGCTGATCTTGGCGAAGACGTGAAGAATCGCGAATAAGCCAATCAGGCGATCCATGGTTGATCGATTACGTTTCGAAAAGGCCGCAAAGACAGCTGTCGAACACTTGCGGAATGGTTTACGCTTGTTGGCCGAAAACTGAGAGAGGAAGGAGTTTACTCGGATTTAAAACACGTTTGTTATCAAATTAATATGACGATGTTCAAGGATTAGAAGAACTAGTGACCCAATTGCGAAATCAAGAATGTTGATGTGATGTATGATCCGATCCAATGAACCGTTTGAAAAAACATTTGATTGTGTGTTATCGAATCAAGTTTCCATTGATTTTTCTTCTAAAGGAATACGATTTTATTAAGATTTTTGAAATTAATTTTATAATCGGTTTGATTTCGAACTTGAAGACGTTTTTTAATTGAGAACAGGGATAAGATTGTTGCAAGCGTGCGGAGACATTGAAGGGGGAAAGAGGAAATTTTAGCTGACGAGGGGAAGAAGCTGTGAAAATCCACGTGCAAGGGGCAGTTCCACAAGAAGAGATTTCACTTCGATGAGTATCTTTTTCAATTTTCATGTCATTATCAAGGAAGTCATTGATTAGAAGATTCGAAGTGAATGAAATTTATTAGATTATATTTCAGTTGATTGTTGAATCGAATTTTTGGAGAAGCGACTCGATTGTCTGGTAATAATTTTTAAAGATTGTTCAAATAATTCGATTAATTTGGTAATCATTCGCGAATGGCAATCGCCAAAAATAGAAATAATTATAAATCGATGACAAAAATTGTTGGATTTTCATGAAAATTGGGTAAAAATGAAGAAAAAGTATATCAAACATCTCTAGAACACTTGAACTCTGCAGAATATTGCCAAACTCTTTATAATTATCTAATTATATTGAAAATCTTAGTAAAATTGTTCAAATTTCTGATGATTCATCGTAAAAAATTGTGTAAAATGCAAGAAAAGTCTCTCGATTTTCTTAATAATCTCTCAAAGTGACGCAATAATCCATGAAAAATCTTTAAAATTACTGAAAATATCACGAAAATGGTCTAAAATATTGAAAAAATTGTCCAATTGTCAGAAACATCGTTGAAAAATTACACCAAAGTTAATGAAGCATCGATAAAAATATGTAAAATAATGCGAAATGTTTAAAATCGTCAGAAAAAAGTGCTTAAAACGTTGGTATAACTATGAAACTTGTTGAAAAATTATTTAAAAATTGATAAAACATCAGTAAAGTTGTGTAAAATATCGTAAAATCCTTGTAAATGCCATGAAAATTGTTCAATACTGAAGAAAATTCAATTTTCACAAAAGTTGTTGAAAAATTATCTGAAAACTGATGAAAATCAGTAAAATTGTATGAAATATTGTAAAAATCTTCATAAATGTCTGAAAAATCGATTAAAATGCTAGAAAAATTATCGAAATTTCATATGACAAATTTTTTTGAAAATGTAAAAAAATTGTTGAACTTTCAATTGTCAAAAATGAAATAAAAAATTTGAATTTTCACACCGAATTTTGCAAAATTTTGTAATTTTGATATTTCAAACGGTTTATGAAACACTTTGAGCAATTTGTACACCATTTTAATAATTTTCATCAAGTTTTTGGAAATTTTATGGATTTTTCAAACTTTTGATCTACTTCGATTTTTTTTCGTTAAATTTTATTAGTATAGTTTTGTCGAAAATTCATCGGTTTATACGAAATTTTTTTATAGTTCGAGTAATATTTTAATGATTTTTGCATCATTTTAAAATGTTTTTGCAGTTTTATTAAGTTCAACACTATTTTGAAGAATTTAAAAAAATTTCATATAGTTTTAATGCCAATTTAGCGACTTTTACTGAATTTTTAACAATTTTGATAATGTTTCAACAACTTTTGTACCACTTCAAAATTTGTTTGTAATTTTTTTCAAGTTTAACACCATTTTGGAACATTTTTACAATTTTTCAGACAATTTTGATGCCAGTTGACAATTTTGAAACTTTTTTTAACAATTTTAAATTTCAACGATTTTTGGACAATTTTAATTTTTTTGCAATTTCATCAAGTTTAACACTATTTTGAAACATTTTTATAATTTTTAATACAATTTTGATGCCAGTTGACAATTTTGAAACTTTTTTTAACAATTTTAAATTTCAACGATTTTTGGACAATTTTAATTTTTTTGCAATTTCATCAAGTTTAACACTATTTTGAAACATTTTTATAATTTTTAATACAATTTTGATGCCAGTTGACAATTTTGAAACTTTTTTTAACAATTTTAAATTTCAACGATTTTTGCACTATTTCAATTTTTGGCAATTTTTATCAAGTTCAATACTATTTTGGAACATTTTTACAATTTTTCAGACGACTTTGAAAAAATGTTCAACAATTTTAAATTTTAGCGATTTTTGCACCATTTTAATGTTTTGCAATTTTATCAAGTTAAACACTATTTTGAAACATTTTTACAATTTTTCATACAATTTTGATGTCAATTCAACGATTAAAAAAAAAATTCAACAATTATAATATTTTGAACAAATTTTTATGTTTTTCAATACATTTTTTACAATTTTATTAGGTTTTAAGCTATTTTAGGCATTTTCAAGTCAATTAAAATAGTTTTCATTTCTAGTAATTTTTATGACTTTTTGAAAAAGATTTATGGAACTTTGAATCATTTTCGAAGTATATTAAAGACAGTTTTATGTGAGCTTTCAAGGGCATTTTCTGGAATTTTGTTCAAACCAGATTCGTAGTTTTATGCGAGTTGATTAGATATTTTTTTTGAAGAAATAACAGTCAAATCATTGAAAGAACCTCATAAAATGATGGTTCATGAACTATAAAAATTATAAAAACACGATTTCATTGATTTGAAATTGTAATAAGTCGTCTCATTTGATCCAATTCATTCATTTATAATGCAAATAGATTATAATATGCGTAGCATCAATGGGAATTCAAACCCCTCAGAAAAATTCTTCGAGATCACGTTGAATTCAACGTCGAATGCAATTTCACAGTTTTTATGAATTTCTTAATCAATCGTCGAATGAACGAAATGACTGACTGTCATCTAATACTGCTCTGACCTCCGGCTCTATCAATGATCCGACGATAATCATGCACGTTTTAATTGCAAAATTCACCTATCACTTCGTCACGTTTAATTTACCTACTTAATAGATGGGCCCATACACGAAGCTCTCGAGTATGCTTCTCAGTGCATACCTGGCTTGCGAATTGGGCGCAATGAATTCGTCCTGCACCCTGGTCCATGTCAGATACCCATGATCGTACAAATAACTCAATGATATATCCTGATACATTTTATCAAACTGGTATGGAAATTTGGCGTCGAAAAACTTCTCCAAATCTTCGTAATCCTCGTAGCATTCGACGTAGGTAAACCGACAAGTTAATTTTTCCATTACATTGGTGATTATGTGTCTTAGCAGACTGTCTCTGAGTACAGATTTGACGAAATAGTCTTCATCCGACATACGCCAATGCATCCTGAAGTTCTGATCGGTTTCCAAATGTTCGATATATTTGATAATGGAATATGGATGGAAGAAAGTTTGATCGTCGATAGAGTTAAATCCTCCGTAAACGTAGTTCAATTCGGTGACTCGGGCTTGTGGTAAATCGTACATAGTTATTAAATCGGTCACGTCGGTTTCAGTAAAAGCGAAATACTCGTTAAGTCTGTGTTCGCCCTGGAATCTGTAATGTGTTGCTCGGTTTATGGTTTTTCGTACTTTGGGTAAAACCAACCCGCTGACTGCGGTTACCAAACCGTAAATGGTTACAGGTTGGGTCAAAGCTTTGCGGATCATTTCGCCAAAGATTCCGTATAAAATCAGTATGTCTTGTTTTGTGACAGAGATCGAATTGCTCAAGACGCTGTCGTAGTTATCGACCAAGATTATAACGTCTTTTTGAAAATACACCATTAAGATGTGGGCGATCCTGTGTAATGCTAGGATGGTCTCTTGTTCGTTGAAAATCGCCTGTTGCGATAAATTCGCCATAAAGGTTAGGTCTTCTTCGAGTATGACGTACCCTCTGTATCGATCTCGTGCCAGGAGCTCTTCTCTGGGTAAATCTAATAACCATTTGTAAGGTTCGAAGACCTGGAATAATTTGTAAGCGAGAAATTTGACGGCTGTTTCGTTAGTATACCTGGAAATCAATTTTTCGGATTTCAAGTCCAAGTGGATGATTATGTATTTTGCCATGTGGTCGTTGACGGTTTGGGTGCTCTCGTAGATGGATAGGTCTTTGAAGGTCTGGTAGGCGGTGGTGTTGAGGGGGTCTTTGATGTTGTGATTTTCATCCAGTTCGATTCCTGCGAAGAGTTGGATCATTTGGAGGTTGGTGGTTTTGCTGAAACCTCGAGGGCAAGTGATGAAAACATAACTTTGCCAGTCGTCTTTGAAGAATTCTTTTATGAAGTTTGTTTTGTCGATGAAATATGGCTTATTTCGGAGCTGGACGAAGTCTAATGAGGATGGGTCCGAGGTGGAGCTTTTGACCAGATCGAAGGCGATGTGCAGAAGCAATACAAGTAGTTCTCGAGATGGTCTTGGTGATCTGGAAGGAAAATCAGATTTGAAAGGTGAGTGGTGGTGAGAAGTTCGAAATCGGTGGGTGATTTTTAACCCTTTGGTGTCTGAGAAGAAATTGATGGGAATTTTCAACAATTTTCTTGGGAATCTGATCTAAGCATGTTTTGGAGCTAGAAGGAAATTTCAAAGAATTTTTCCAATCGCACAATCTTGTTTTCTGTTTTATAGAAGTGTGAACATTTTTAATTTTGGGTCATTTGGGGCCCCGAAGTGAGTTTCGAACTCAAAATTTCAACTTGTTTTTTTTTAAGATTGCGAGGATCAACGACAAAAAATTAGAAATTACGATAGACAACACAAAAATCGAGAATGTCACCGAGTTCAGATATTTAGACGCTCTCATAAACGAGGATGGAAGAGACCTGAAGGAAATCAAGAGCAGAATCAGTATGGCAAAACCAGCTTTCAATAACCTCAGCAATGTTTTGAAGAATCAAACACAGAGCATTGATCTGCGGAAGAGAATAATGAGATCAGGGATGCGACGATACCGAAATATCAACGATATGTATCATGATACGGGATCAGTAAAGTATCGATAAGATCACGATTCTTATTAATCCTGTTGTTCAATTTTAATCCGCCAGGATCGCGAAATACCGACTGAAAATTTCAAAAAAATTGGGCTTTTTTGGGTTGTTTTTGATAGCATTAAAATATCATGATCCTTCTTGATCTGATCAACTGATTCTCAAAAGTATCGATACCGTATCGTCGCATCCCTGAATGAGATGCTATGTGTGGACTGTACTAAAATACTCGTTGAAACCTGGACAGTGAATGCGGATAGTGAAAGAAGATTGAACGCATTTGAGATGTGGTGTTATCGAAGAATGCTAAAAATGCGGTGGACTGACTTTGCAACAAACGTCTCAGTCTTAGCAAAAGTGAAAGAAAAAAATAAAACGATATCAGAGATATCAAGCATTGGAAAGAGAAGTATATAGGCCACAAAATCGGGGAAATGGAATATTCATGTTGGCGGTACAGGGGCGAATTCAGGGAAACCCCATCAGAGTAAGGAAAAGAGCAGAAATGCTGACCACGAATTCACCGTCCAACTTTCCATGCAAAAATTTGCGTGATACGATCAGATAGGCTAGGAATCGACGACTATAGATGTACACAACCTCTTGAAATAAGAGAAGCTACCCCAAAAGAGAAGGAATTAGAATCTTTGGACTATCACCTTTTTTTTTGGAGGTGAGTAATTGATTGTAGGCAAATCTCACTTAGGAAAATGAAAAAAAGTAATTTTGATTTGATCCTATTTCCTTCGAGGGATTTTGAGTTTTAAAAGATGCTTGGAAATTTTCTTCCAACGCTAGCACGGAATCACATTCGCGCTGAAATTCTTTAAAAATAACCGTCAGTTTCTCCTCGGACCCAAAACTGTCGAGGGAGTCAATGAAGAATGTTTTAAACAGGAAAACTTCAATCTTACCTCATTGTTGGGTCGATGATTATACGAATGGTTCAAAATAAGTCTCATAATTCTTCCAATTCTTTTCCGAAATCTACTCGAATTGTGTCAATTGAACCAAAAGCTTGGGCATGTTTACCTCAAAGTTGAACGTATTAATCTGAATGCGAAAAAAAAATGTAAATTTGATACCAGGAAATTGAAATTCGTACATTGATACGTATTATCGATGATAAGAGTGTTGGTTATCTTTGATATGTTGAAGTATTCGATGTCTTAATCCTTCAAAAAAATTTTAAAGCGAAAGAAAATCGTTTCAAAGTTTATAACTAGGGTTACCTACTTTGTTTTATTGCAATTGACAGTGAGAGATAAAAAGTATTAAAAATATCTAATTTGATGTATTAAAAAAGGGTCCGAAAAAAGTAAATAATCACACACATACATAAAATAAATACACATTGGCAATCGGTTAGGACACTTATCATTGAAAATGGAAAATCTATTCGAGGAAGATAATGGTTATGGAGAGAAAACGATTAGGGAACCAATGTTTCATTTTTAGGAACATTCGTCTCAGTTTGAGCAAGTGTTGACTCGATCTCCGCAACCGTCTTTTCAGTTTGAGCAATGGTTGGGTTGGTCATAGCAACCGTTGTCTGAGTCTGATCAGTGGTCGAGTTAGTCTTAACAACCGTATCCTCAGTCTGAGCAATGGTTGGGTTCATCATAGCAAGCGTCTTCTCAGTGTGAGCCATGGTTGAGTTGGTCTTAGCAACCGTCTTCTTGGTTCTAGCATTAGTTGAGTTGGTCTTAGCAACCGTCTTCTTTGTTTTAGCACCCTTAGGATTATTCTTTTTATTTGTAGCACCCCCTTTCTTGCCCTTAGATGACGGGGCACCATAGCCAGGTATTTGAGCTGACATTTCCACCACGTTGTACCACGTTTCCAAATTAGGAGTCTTGAACTTATCCAGTTTGCATCTATCCGGCATCGGTGTATGTGGTATGATGATATCATTATCACCATGAGTAAGATATCCTTGATCGAAAAAATAACCTAACATCAAGTCATGCTCTGCGACCTTATACTTGAAATCTTCGCTTATATTCAACAAAGCTGTGAAATTTTTCAGACTGTACGATTCGTAATGGTTAAATCTGGTGGTCATGTTGAGCACGAGATTTTTCAACATATGACCGAATATTTTATTATCCTTGTAACTCCACAGGAAATTGGTATCTTTGCCGGTGACGTTCTTGTATGGTCTCAAGGCATCGGGATTATTGATATTAGTCAAGTATTGGGTCATTGAGGAAGGATTATATATCGTGATATTTTCCCTCTTGGTTGTGTACCCGTTGTAGAATTTCTTAACTTGTTCCCTACATTCTACAGAACAATCGTACTTGATGAGTAAACTGGTTGCTTCGAGTTCGGTGAAGCCGTAATAAGGAGTGTAGCAGTGCTCGCTAAGGAATTTATAGTGCCTTGATTCGCTTAATGTGTTCAAGATGTAGGGCAGTACCAAAGCACTTGTGCCCATTACCAGACCTTTTGACGTGATTGCTTGATTACTATCGAATGTATCGCGTAATACCGTGCTGACATATTGATAAAAAGTCTCGATATCATTCTGAGTAGGTTTTAAAAAATTATTAAGAACGCTGTCGTAATTATCGATCAGGATGATCACATCTTTGCCGAAATAAAGATGTAAAATGTTGGCAAAATCGAATAAAACAAGAGTCGAGGTGCTTTCGTCGGGCAGTTTTTTCTGATTCAGGTTCTCCAGTAGCTCGATTTGATCCGTGGTGATTTTATAAGTGCTGCTGAGCTCTTCTTTGGGAATATCCAGAAGCCATTTGTACGGCTCGAAGCTCTGGTATAGTTTTTTATTGAAAAATGTGACTGTTTTATTTAAATCTATCTTATTACCCATCGTAGAATCGGATTCTACGTGTAAATCTATGTAGATTACGACGTGCTGGGCTAAATGTTTCTCGATGATGTTTGTATAATTGGAGATGGCCAAGGATTGAAAAATTTGGTTCGCTGTGGCGGATGTGTAAATTTTGGGTTTGTGGCTGGAGTCGAGTTCGATTCCGGAGAATAATTGAAGCATTTGAAGATTGGTTGTTTTACCAAAACCTGGAGGTGCTGTTATGAAGATATGTTTGGTGTTGTCTTCATCGAAGAATGTTTTGATGAATTCGGTTTTGTCGACGAAAAAAGGTTGTTTTGTTAGGTCGATGTAAGATTGGCCGGCGGGTGTGGTCGAGGTACATTTCGGGATGAGTGTTATGTATATAATCAAGAAGATTTGAGGTAGCATGTTTATCAGTCTGGAAAGGATAATGGAAAAATGTAGTGTTTTCGCTGAATTGTACTTAACGTTTCTCAATCGAGAAAAAATTGGTTGAAACTCACCTTTTTCTGTATGACTTCACGGGTACAAGAGCCGGAATATGATTTAAATTCATTTTTGAAACATTTCAACACTATTGCTACATTTTCTCCTTATTATCAATTTTCATTCGCTTCACATATCAATTTCTATCTCATCGTACGAGAAATTAATTCAAAATATGAAATCATTAGGCAATTACAGTCTTCCTGGTGCCTCGAACCAACCTGATTGGCCAGACTGAATTTCAAATAGGCACGTAAAAAAACCAAATTCACTGATATCCGAAGTAGATTTTGTTTTCTTCGTCTGTTGGTAACCCTGGTTTCGGATTATCATTTACTCATTTCGTGAATTTTATTCAATTTTTCATTCTTCTAGAATTTTTGTAGTTGATTATTCCTTTTTGAAGAGTTTCTGTGGTGTGAATAATTGAAGAACGAGTGATTTATGATTGAATCGTTCGCGAACGATTTGTTTATTCAAACAACTCACTCATTCGGGATCGATCTATCAATTCAAAGGCTGCACTCGTTCGCGAACGATTCATTCATTCAAATGACTCACTCGTTCGCGAACGATTTGTTCATTCAAAGGACTCACTCGTTCGCGAACGATTCTTTCATTCAAAGGACTTACTCGTTCGCGAACGATTCATTCATTCGAATGAATCACTCGTTCGCGTACGATTTGTTCATTCAAAGGACTCATTCGTTCGCGAACGATTCTTTCATTCAAAGGACTCATTCGTTCGCGAACGATTCATCGATTCGAATGATTCACTCGTTCGCGAACGATTTGTTCATTCAAAGGACTCACTCGTTCGCGAACGATTCTTTCATTCAAAGGACTTACTCGTTCGCGAACGATTCATTCATTCGAATGAATCACTCGTTCGCGTACGATTTGTTCATTCAAAGGACTCATTCGTTCGCGAACGATTCTTTCATTCAAAGGACTCATTCGTTCGCGAACGATTCATCGATTCGAATGATTCACTCGTTCGCGAACGATTTGTTCATTCAAAGGACTCACTCGTTCGCGAACGATTCATCCATTCGAATGACTCATTCATTCAAATAAATGAATCGTTCGCGAACGATTCATTCATTCAAACGATTCAATCACCAAACGAATCATTCAGTTGCGAACGATTCCTTTGAAATGATTTATTCGTTCTTGTAGCATTATATCGTTCATGAATAATTCATTTACCCAGGCACTGATTCGGTCGCGAATGATTTATTAGCAACATAACCTATAAAATGATTGATGTCTTCAAAGTTCAATTCGAATGGTACTTTATCGTTCGCGAATGATTAACCTGTTCAAATGACTGAATCGTTTGCGGACGACTCACTCGTGAAATGATCACTTGATCAAGAACAATTCTATCAAAAAGACTCATTAGATATTGAATGATTTACTCATAAAAGGGGTAATTCTTGGAAATAGTTTTTTTAATTTGTACAATTGTTGACTAGGTTTTGGCAACATTGCAAATGTAGACTCGGTCTTGTCAGTTGTCTTCTCAGTTTAAGCAGCTGTTGAGTTGATCTTATTCCTGAGCAATCGTAGTATTAGTACTAGCAGCCACCCTCCTAATCTTCGGTGCACTGTACGCAACCACTTGAGTTGATAATTCCTTCAACTTGAACCACACTTCTAAATTAGGTGTCTCAAACATATGCACTATGGAATTTTCCGTAATAGGAACATCTGGGATGAGAATTGTATTGAGACCATGAGTAAGAAATCCTTGATCGAAGAAATAACTGAACATTATTTCTACCTCAGTGATTTTATACTTGTACTCTTCACATTTGCTGAAGAAAGTTGTAAAATTTTGCAAACTGTAAGACTCGTATTGTTCAAACTTGGCAGTCATATTACGAACGAGATTTCCCAACAAATGACCGAGTATTTTCTCTTCTTTGAAACTCAAAAGGAAATTGTAATCTTTGGTGGTGATGTTTCTGTACGGTCGCAATGCGTTGGGATGATTAATATTGGTTAAATATTGGGTCATCGAGGAAGGATTATACATCGCGATCATCTTCGTCTTAGTTTTATACCCGTTGTAGAATTTCTTCACTTGTCTTCTGCATTGTATAGAACAATTGTACTTGATGAGTAAATTTGTAGCCTCGGGATCGGTGAATCCGTAAAAAGGAGTGAAGCTGTGATCGCTAAGGAAGTTGTAGTGTTTGGATTTACTTAATGTTGTCAAGATGTGGGGCAGGGCCAACGAAGTTGTGCCCATTACGAAGCCTCGCGACGTAATTCTACGACTATTATCGAATGTATCGCATAATACTGTGCTCACATATTCATAAAATGTCTCGATGTCCTTTTGAGTAGGTCTGAAAAAATTATTAAGAACGCTGTCGTAATTATCAATCAGGATCATCACATCTTTGCCGAAATAAAGATGTAAAATGTTGGCAAAATCGTATAAAACAAGAGACCAATTGCTTTCATCGGGCAGTTTTTTCTGATTCAGGTTCTTCAGTAGCTCGATTTGATGCGTGGTGATTTTATAAGTGCTGCTGAGCTCTTCTTTGGGAATATCCAGAAGCCATTTGTACGACTCGAAGCTCTGGTATAGTTTTTTATTGAAAAATGTGACTGTTTTATTTAAATCTATCGCTTTATCCATCGTAGTATCGGATTCTACGTGTAAATCTATGTAGATTACGACGTGCTGAGCTAAGTGGTTCTCAATGATGTCTGTGTAATTTGAGATGGCCAAGGATTGGAAAATTTGGTATGCTGTAGTGGATGTGTAAATTTTGGGCTTGTGGTTGGAGTCGAGTTCGATTTCGGAGAATAATTGAAGCATTTGAAGATTGGTTGTTTTACCAAAACCTGGAGGTGCTGTTATGAAAATATGTTTGAAGTAGTCTTCATCGAAGAATGTTCCGATGAATTCGGTTTTGTCGACGAAATAGGGTTGTTTTGTTAGATCGATGTAAGCTTGGCCGGAAGGCGTCGTCGAGGTACATTTCGGGATGAGTGTTAGATATAGCACAGTGAAGATTTGAGGTAGCATTGTTATCAGTCTGAAAATTCCGATGGAAAAATTCAGTTTTCACATTGAATTGGAACTGACCTTCCCCAGTGAGGAAAAAAATGGTTGAACTCACTTTCGTTTGTATGACTGGAGGGGTGTAAGAGCCCAAATTCGATCAAGGTTCATTTTTTTTAAAATTCTGTAATGCTGCTACATTTTCTCCTTATTATCGGTTTTCATTCGCGTAATATATCATTCATTATCTCATCGTACATCGTACGAGAAATTAATTAAATTTTATTTCAAATTGTAAAATCATTAGGCAATGTTGGGTAAATGATTGAAAAACGAGTTATTTATGAATGAATCATTCGCGAATGGTTTTTTTGAAAAATGGCAAAAGTTACACTAAGCAGTGGTGTATCTAGACCTATACTTAGTACTAACAATTTACTGATCTTTTTTTTTTACGGGAAAATAACTTTTAAAAAAATGCTCGTGAACGAACTGATTCGTTTAGTCGTGAATTTTTCAACACTTTTTTCAGGAATGATCATGGTCTTCCATTAAAGGCACTCCAAAAATGAAGAACTAGTTGATTTTGGATCATGTACGATTCATTCATTCAAATAATTCACTCGTTCGCGAACGATTCATATATTTGAACGACTCACTCGTTCGTGAACGATTCAATCACAAAATGATTCATTCAGTCGCAAACGATTCATTTAGAATGAGTAATTGGATCGTAGTGTTTTTACCGTTCGCGAATGATTCATCTTTTAAAATGTCTGAATCGTTCGCGAACGATCAAGTTATGAAATGATTATTCGAACGGGAACGATATAAAGACCAAAATGACTCATTGGGTACCCAATACCTATTAGATGATTTACTCTTAAAATGAATCATTCGGTCTGAAAGATCAAATTTACTTGGTGTTGAATCATTTGCGAATGATTCATTCTCCAAATGATTCAATTGGTTCATTGAATCGTGAACGTTTCATGTAAAAATTACTTATTTGGTCTGAAATGTCAAATTTGCTTGGTGTTGAATCGTTTGCGAACGATTCGTTCATTCAAACAACTCACTCGTTCGCGAACGATTCAACCACAAAATAAGTCATTCAGTTGCAAGCAATTCACTTGAAATAGTTATTCGTTCTCATACCTTTTATTTTTGTATCGTTCGCGAACGATTCACATATTTGAATGATTGGTTCGTTCGCGAACGATTCATGTATTCGAACGATTGTTTCGTTCGTGAACGATTCATATATTTGAATGATTGATTCGTTCGCGAACGATTCATATATTTTAATGATTGATTCGTTCGCGAACGATTCATATATTCGAACAAGTGATTCCTTCGCGAACGATTCATGTGTTCGAACAATTGATTCGTTCGCGAACGATTCATGTGTT
>FIZU01064913.1:0-11388 GCA_900064475.1 Pseudococcus longispinus
CGATGCGAGAGATTTTTCTAATTGTTTCAAAGTATATATATTTCAAATTTCATCAATTTTCGTCCAGTAGATCTCTAGATCTAAACGATTAAAGTTTAACATTGCTCTTATGGAAGTTAAGACGGGGCAGGTTATGCAAAAAAGTATGCGGAATCGGCCCTTAAAGTTACTTTTTGAGAAAGTAGTAACAAAAAGTAACCAATTACGATGTTTACTCGTTGCTTCGTCAAATCAAAGAAATTTGTTATGCCCGATTGAAGTCAGGTCGAAATTGAAAAAAAAATATACATATTTAAACCTAAAATTTCAACTTTTTTCAATTAAAATTTTCATCCCGCTGGTTTTCAACGTTGACTCACCTGCTTATTTAGTTCAAAACGTGAATACTTAGTTGGCATGTTCAAATTGGATGGGTTTTCAAACTGGTAGAATTGCGATTTTGCAAAACCGATGTCCAAAAACCCGCAACTTTTCAAATGCCCGGGGGGGGGGGCAAATTGTCCCCTTTGATTACGTCTCTTCTCTTGCCTAATTATATCTACAAAACGGACAATATTTTCGCAAATTTTGTTGAAAAATTCCAAAAAAAAGTTGGCGTGACGATCCAAACACGCGTGTGGAACACCTCTGTTTCGTAACGAACGAATTGTGAAAAATAGTTTTCTGGCTTTTTCGTCCAACTATATTGGTCGTTGAGTGATTTAGAGTGCATAGCTTGTTCGAAAATGTCGTCGAATAAAATATTCGTCGTATTTATTTTTCATTTTCTTTTCGAAAAGACATATAAAGAAAGTGAAAAAAACCTCACACATCGCGAAACGATAGGTAGATAGTAAAGAACGTGGATAATTTACCAAAGTTTGAATTGGAGTTTGGCAAAAAGATACGAAAAAATAGTCGCAATGTAAATAAAACCCTATTCTCGGAGTCTTATCGTTTTATATATATATATATACAAATACATATGGAGCGCGTCGCGTCGGTTATTACTGAAAATCGATATTTTTATGCTTTTTAGAGCACAACACACGTTAGGTACGCAGCTCTGTCTATGACACGTGAAAAGTACTTAGTCGTACTTGGAGAAAAAAGCAACCTTAAACTACATACAAAAGCGACGCAACGTCAAAAGATAAACATATTGAAAATACATATAGTAACAATGTGAAGTGGATTATGAATAAAATAGAAAACACGCCGAGAGAAAGAGACAGACAGAGAGCAAACGACAGAAGGGAACAACGATCGCATCGTGTCGTCTCGTTGCAAGCCTCGAGTTTCCAACAATTTTAAGTGTTCTTCTCTCGGGTGTAAATGGGAAGGACACAATCGCGCCTCAAAAAAGACAAGACAAACGACTCGAATGACAGGTGATTGAAATGAGAAAAATATATCCTCGCTGAGGATAAAAAACCCCCCCGTCCACGTCACGTTGCGTTACCGATTGTTGCCGTATTATTTTCGAGTACCTCCTCAACAAATCTGCCAAGTGTGTGGGGAAAATAAGCGAAAATTTTTCCCATTTTCGAGTACCACCGACGTGGCGTGTACCGAACGCCATCGCCATCGTATCAATATTTATAAAATATGAGAGCATATTTTCGCGTCGATATTTGTCGCGTTTATTAGGAAATCTCGAGAGAACGACCATATCCAGAGACTAGGACTGTAATAATAATTTACAAGCGCGTACGTCTATCCTCACTCGGCTTATTCTCAATAAACACGACACTAGCAAACACCACTTGTTTCAATTTTATGCAATATTTGAACGTTCAACGAGGAACGGGATTAAGAATTTAAGAGTATCGCGAATCAGTATCACGTGTCCATTTCACAAAGTGAGAACATTTTTTTGACAATTGAACCGAAAGTTGATAAAATGAGAAAAACAGGGGAGACGAGCACGCCAAATATGTGCTCCATTCAATACCTAGGCGTGATCACGCCGATCTTTTATTCTTCGTACGTACTGGTACCTACATTATTAGGAGGCGGGCTGGCTTCACCATTCGGATATACTTACGTAGATGTTTGGTAAAAAGACGAGAACAAACCTCTGTACCACGAGAAAGAAAAAAAACCTCGGATAAATACGACGAATCCTATACCATACCAGTCAATTCTCTCAACCCCTTATTTTAGTTACACCACATCACATCACATCACATCACATCACATCACATCACATCGCACACAGGACGTTCTCATACGTATATCTACACTCGATAAAGATGGAGAATCATTTCTCAACGATACAAGGTACTTCGGTTAAGTCGTAAATGGCTCGAGTAAGAAATACACGCGAGATAAGCGGGTTTCTCCGAAATATACCTACAAGATCGCCGACATTTTTATACGGGCACAAGCGACAAGACGATGATCGGGTATGGGTAAAAGGCAAAAGCGTAAG
Organism: Pseudococcus longispinus; assembly: GCA_900064475.1. Taxonomy (NCBI): domain Eukaryota; kingdom Metazoa; phylum Arthropoda; class Insecta; order Hemiptera; family Pseudococcidae; genus Pseudococcus; species Pseudococcus longispinus. The sequence goes on from FIZU01064913.1 coordinate 2,414, forward strand.
CATTATAGCACCGAAAGCAGCGTATATAACTATAAATTCTGTGAAAATTGAGTTAAACGATTGATAAACACGGACAGCGTTACATTCAAATATTGGAATAAGACTCGAAGGTATACGAGTATGGTATATGGAGAGTACGCGGGCCAAATGTCCTCTCCGCAGCGCAGCGCGGCGTCCATTTTCAGGTAAATATTTACATTATTAAGTAAATAACCATTTGGCGCGATGTCTCCTCAATGCGTCTTTTACCTTTTCCCGACAAAGCGAACGTGTACGCCATTTCGATATCTCCGCGCGACGACATCTGCTGTCGCACTTTCCATTGTGAATTTTTAAAAGATGCAAAAAAAATAAATTTCTCCCGACTTGGAAAGTTGACGCTAATTGATCGACGCGTAAATAGAGAGGTTACAATTTAGAAATTACATCCGAGCCTCCTCGTCGACCGCGCCTCTTTCCTTCCTATACCTCGTGCTCGCACCGACCTACCCTTCTTCTCGTACCGCACGCACACGCATACGCATACCTATTACCTACCTACATTTCGTCCGATGGGAAATTTTCTTCGGCGACTTGTTGGAGGAAAAAACCAAAGTAAATATCAATACCTACGTAAAGGCTGCCGAAATGGAATTTCCCTCTTCGCGATTAACGTATACAATGGAAAATTTTCAGCTTTTACGGCAAATCGACATTCGACGTTCGTAGTCGAATTATCGACTATACTTACGATAATAATGCGCGCGTTAACCGATAGCAATAACTTTCGCAACAATGAAGCCCAACGGCCAGATACGATGGAAACTTTCAAAATTGATCGCCAATTTGTTATTAGGGCTACCAATTATGTAAACGAGGCCGATAGAAAATTATTCCGCGCAGAAACGTAACCGAGTCCAAAACTTCGCGGAATAAAAATGGGAAATTTGCCAAAATACTCGTATATAATTTTTCGTTCCATCGCTCGAGGAGAGGACCAAATACGGTAGTGAATCTAATCTGGAGAAGAGAGGTAGAATTTAGCAAATTTTTCAACTATAATTACCGCGATTTGAACGTAATTTCGGGCAAATGGGAGGGGGACTAAGTTTCGAAAAATGAGAGTTTGCCGAAATGCGGCCGAAATTTCGAAAATATTTGGCTTTCCGACCTTCCAGCACCCCTTCACTCCAGAAAAAAAAAACAAAACACATTTTACGAAGACTGTTTTCTGCTTTTTTCAATGTTGCGTGACGACTGCAGCCTATTCAAATTGACCTATGAAGACTGTCCAGTGGCATCGGGGAAGAACCGAAGGATTTTCTAGGAAGTGGAGTCGGAATCATTGAAAAAGCCAATTAGGTACCTACAACTGCCGAAAATTTTTAAATAACAACTCCGATATTACTTTTTCGTTGCCGCGACAATATTTTAGCAAAATTTAGAGCAATTTTTTACAACATTTTCAACGATTTTATGAAATTTCAAACAAGTTTTCCAAAATTTTATGTTTTCATCGATTTCTCAAACATTTTTGCGGATTTTCACGAGTTTTTCAACTATATTCGTCACGTTTTTGATGATTTCCACGACATTTTGCGCGATTTTCAACGAATTTTCAATATAGTTTTGACATTATAAACGATTTTAATGATTTTGTTTATCAATTTTACAAAGTTTTTGCCGAGTTTTATGACTTTTTAATCGCGCGGGCACAATTTTTCACCATTTTTACGAATTATTCGATAATTTTTTTCTCATTTTTGCTCATTTTTACCACATTTTTGAAGATTTTCACAAACTTTCATCCAATTTTCAACAGTTTTTCCAACATTTCAGATACTTTTCATTACATTTTGATTAATTTCGTACCAGTTTTGAAGATTTTCACGAATTTTTGACCAATTTTCTCCATTTTTTCCAGCTTTCAAGACCATATAAAATGATATACTGTCAATCTTTACAATACCATTCTTACGAAAGAAATGCGATTAAAGTCAAAAAACATCCAACATTTCAGATTGCCTCGTTTACCTACTTTCTATAATTTAACGAAGGCATCGAGTTAAATTTTGAATTTTTTCAAGCGCCTATGTTACATGGAAAAAAATGAATTTCAAAAAAATGATTTTCTGTTGAAATTTCCACGAAATCAACCAAAGGTGCGTTCGAGTGTTTCGCATTTTCGGCCAAATAATTCAAGATTACAGCCCCAAAACATATCCCTGATCGAAAGATGTTTCCTCCGAGGAAAAACTTGCCTCGATTTTTCAGTCATTTTTTAAAAATTTTGCAATCAATCCAGAAATTGGGACAAGTTTTTTGAAAAATTAGAACACATTTATTCGGAAATTTAACGATTTTTCGAAGATAATTCGATTATAGAGGGGTACGTAATTTTTCAACCAAGCCAGAACTTAGAAACTCGGATATCAGCGGTAGGTATTAGCGAAGGAACCTAACCTACATGCGTCTAATAAGCAGTCTGAGACCCAAAAAAACAAGCACCAAAGGGAAGAGGTGCTAAGCGCGTGTAACAAATTCGGCACCTGATTTAGCATATTACGCTATCCCACGCTAATCCGCGCGCGACTGATACGCGTGACGGACTCGGTTCGCGTTATTTCTAACGATAATCCCATTAAATAGCAGACGTGACAAAAAGCGTCCGAATTGATGCGGCAGGGGCGACTAAGTCGCGTACACATCAAAAAGCAGCAAAAGAGATTACAATTATAGTATACTAAGCGTTAAAACCTCGGCTGTCTCGTTACGCGAACGAGTAATATTTTATTGAAATGTTATTTTCGAACCAGCCCCCGTCACCACTGCGGCAACGAGCCCCCTATTTATCGCGTACGAATAAAAACCGACGCGTTTAACGTTGTTAACAAGCCGACGCTTCCCTACCCCCTGCCCCCTTCCTACGATAACAGCTGCGATCTGCGCGACTTGTTTTCTTCTTTAAATAAATAGGCGTCCGATGGCGTCTCTAATTAAAACGTTCTTCCTTTCGGAAACCATTTCCAATCTAACCGATTATCGCCATTCGCCACGTAACGAATGATATCTAATCGAATCGAGATTTTCGTACCCTTCTCAACGAGTCGAATAGACAAATAAGTACGTTCATTCGGTGTAAAGATGGCTGAGATACACCCCAACTTTACCCTAGGTAAAAAATTTCGAGAATTTTTGAAATATACTCGGCAAATACCAACATCGAGAATGATGTAAAAAACGAAAGAGATAATAAAATTTCTGTATAGCTGTCTCGGAGCAACGAAAAATTTATACCTATCGAAAACATCATTCTCATACGCGATTACAAAATGCAATTGAAAGTCGTCGTCGAATAAACTAAGGAAAATGTAGGCGGGCAGTTTCCATACGTTTCTTATCGTAGATAAATATTTGAACGGTAATTAATACGAGGCGATGCTTCGAACGAGTGGAAAATAAAAATAGAGATCGCTTATCTGAACTACAGAAAAAATTCTTTCGCGTTTCCAAAATATGATTTCCGCTCCTCGGCGAGAGGTTTACTTCGACGACGAATAAGAGGAAAGCAACGACCATTTTTATGACACGTTTTAGTCGTTGAAACGGTAAAAATGAAAGTATTGAAATTGCAGAGCTCACCATCGCCCGCATCATTTGCAAACGCGATTCGAATTCGTCAAGCGCCAGAAAAAAATTTCTCGAATCTCGAAAATTACGTAAAAACACGACACCGAGTGAAAAATAATTTTAAAGCGCGCAGTTCGAAAGAATACGAAAACAATTGGCGCGAGCGACGCGCGTAAATGTGAAAAAAAAAATGAAAAAACCAAATAGATCCGTTACAAAGGACCACGAAAAACTACGAAAATACCGCTCGATCATTTATATTTTTAGCATGGGATATGCTCCATCGATGAGTATAAAACCGTGTAAAACGACCGGCTAACCGATCGACATGCTTTCGACCCCCGACTTATAGACATTTCGTTAGACTTTTTTGGACTTGAAAAACTTTTCAGATTTCCATCGACTTTTTTGGACGTGGAAAATTTTAGAAATTAAGGTAACTATCCGACATTTTGTTAGGCAGATTTCTCGGACTAGGAAAGTTTCAGAAATTGACTTTTAGACATTTTGTCAGACTTTCGAACTTTGAAAAATATTTGTTTTTTTGGAGTTGAAAATTTTTAGAATTCACTCCAAATTTTAGACATTTTGTCAGGCATTATTCTTGAGATTGGAAAATTCTAAGATCACGCTGACTTTTAGACATTTTATCAGACTTTTTTGGAATTGGAAAATTTTTCAGATTTTCATTGCCTTTTTGAACGTAGAAAATTTCAGAGATAATGCCGAATTTTAGGCATTTTGTCTGACAAACAATTTGTACTTTTTGAATTTTGAAAATTAAATCTTAAATATTTTGTCAAACTTTTTTGAACTTGAAAATTTTTCAGATTTTTACTGCCTTTTTGAAAGTAGAAAATTATAGAAATAATGCCGACTTTTAGACATTTTGTCAGACAAACGTAAACTCTTTGAAATTTGAATTAGAAAAAAAAATGGGAAAGTTGATGCGTAGGCGAAATGATTTGGAGATGAAACGAAGAGCAAAAGCATATCCTATGTTTTCGAATGTCGTGGGTAGTATGAAAATAGGGAGGGGGGTATTTTCCTTCGTGTGTCGCTCAGCATCAGCTCGGACACTATTTCTTTTCATTTTTCTGCCAATTTTTTTCGTAGGTAGTTTAGAAGACAGTAATTATTTACCCCTTCTATCGAAACGTTTTACCACCCCGCCCGAAAAATCACATCGTGAAAATTCGTTTTCCTCGTCACCTAAGAAGTTCGTTGAAATTATTTCATCCCTCTTCTCGCAAAAAAATCATTTTCAAAATATCAACAGGTAGATACAGATTTTCAATATTTCCACAATTTCAGCTTATGCGATTCTCTCATCCGTCACACCTCTTTAAATTTCTGGCTTCGTATATCCCAACTCGAAGGACTAAAACTGCGTATTCAAATACCCACGTAAGTATATTCTAATCGCGCAATTCGTTACGCTAAATTGCGAAGCGAAAACTTGGCAATAAAATACTCGACGAAGGGGTTAAACATGTACGGTGGAAGGTGTACACGTATTATGGTATAAGAGTGGCTCGTTTAATGGGATACTTTAGGTTGGAGCTTTGTGGCTTCCAATTAACCGGCGCAGGATTTTCATATTTGAATTTGATAACGCGCGTACATAAGATTAACTAAACCATGAAACGATGCGTTTTGCACGGCTTCCTTTTATATGTATTAGGTATGCGTATGCAAACTTGCGTATAGTGTGCAGCAAGGACGCGTACGTACGCGTATAATGAGATGACGGTTATACAAATGTAGGTAGTTAGGTATGTGTGATGTACTACCCCCTTTCCAATACACCCTAAATTTACCCCGAAGAACGTAAGTAGGTGGTGTCGGGTTATTGTCATACCTTCCCCTCCTCATCGGACCATCGACTAGCGCAGAATTGCTGCGAGGACTTCGTATTCGTATACATTTTCATCGGCGATGGATTTAAGGATTTGCCATTTTCCTGATTATGAAAAGTTTACCAAATTTCGTCGACATTTTTCAACTTTTGACCGATAATTTTCTCAATTTACCCTATTTTCTCAACTTTTCCGTATTTTTCAAAGTATTGGGAGCCCTTCGTCGTCGATGAGTACGCCTTCGAACGTATCCTACTCTAGGTAAATCCGCTAAAACTCGACGCAGCTTAAAAGCGGATTCGTTTCGTCCTCGAGCTTTATACTCACTCGTAGCTCATTCGACCCGGACAAGCTTACTGAAGTAAGTTCTAGAGCCGGGTCACGTATATTCGAAGAACAACGACACTTCACACATCGACTCGATGACTCGTCCGATGCTACATTATTACATGAAAAATAAACCTATACCCGATAAGATAATACTTATCAGTTTAATACTCATCGCGGTGCAATTGATAAAAGGGCGGGCGGGTCTCGGGGTTTTTGAAAAATGACAATTTTAAAATTCACACGTACCATCGTCGCATACGCATACGTATACGTAATACGTATACTTAGGTAGGTAGCTAGGTACCACCCGAACACGTCCGATGATACGACATAAAAAAAGCGACATTATCAGACCATACCAAGGTACCGAGTACCAAGTCGTTCTTATCTTTTTTGGGTAATACACTTTGATCCGAAATATTTATATTTATGACGCGAGAGAGCTTACGCGTATGAGAAATACACGCTAACGTTTTTCTCGTTTCAAAAATAAGCAAATATTTACCCAGTTTTATCGGCGTAAATGTAGGAAAAAACAGCCCCTTTCCGCTTTCTTATCGAGATTAGCGAGTAGAAGCTCATTATAAAATTCAAATATACAAACTCGACGTCGCGTCGTATAGGTCGTACCGACCTACCAATCTACGTGTACTGTTTGTATATACACGAAGCTGGTATATACTCGTACGATTTCGTAATAATTTGAAATTTAACTTTTTCCGCGAATCAAACGAGAGGTATTTTTCAAGACGATGCGATGTAATCCACTTTTTACTGCCAACCATGGCGGGAGGAAAAGGGTAAAGATTCGAGAGCGATACAATTCGAGAGGTAATTTATTTACGTAAACTTTTTACTCGTTATGTACGAGTAGGTATTTCGAAAAGTTGGCGTACTTGAATATTTTTCGACGAGATTCGAGTCGAATATTAAAGGAGTGATTTTCAATTTTCCATCGGGGTGGCAAAAAGTTGATAGAGAAAAAATTATATCCTCGAAAATGCTCGAAAAAGTCGAAACCAAAAACGGCGAAGCGAAGTAATCGTAGATAGGTACTTTTCCATCGGATTATTTACTTTTTCAGACCAATCCAAGATTTGTCATCGAGTAAAATACGCAAAAATTTACAAATTATAGGTTCAAAAACATTTAGAATTCTTCAAAAAAAAAAAAACTTTCTCCGATCTATTGATCGATTTGAAAAAAAAAAAAATTTGACGCGTAGAAATGTCATAAAAAATCAAAATTTCGTCATTTATTTTTTCACATTTTTGGAGATAACTTGAAAACGAAAAAACTTGCAGAACTTATATTCGCCGTTTAAGAAAACAGCCCCCCAAAAATATCGTACTTCGTACGAACTAATTATTAAAAGCACTTTCCACTTTCGTTTTTTTTTTTTGGAAAATCTCGAATATTCACTCGAACGTAAAGCCTGTCATTGTTTTAAATTCAATCTAAATTCATTCCGAGTCGTCGTCGAGCAGAGCCCCGTATCTTTCGGTTTTGTTTAACAAAATTCGTCAAATCGAAAAAAATATCAATACCGTTATAGGTGCTTGAAAACGAAAACCGAGAGAAAAAAAATGTTATCTAACAAAGGCAACAACGTTGTTTTTATTTTTTATTTTTCTGTTTTACTTTTCCAAAAAAAGAAAAATACGGTTGTTTATTTTTCATCGTTGGCAGGTAAAAACTTTATATTCGCGAATGTGTTGATACGATGAAACGTTCCGCAAAACCAGAATAGAAAGATTATATTGAAACGGGAGAAAAAAAAGATGGAGTGTTTTCCCATTTCTTCGTTAGCAATTTTTTTTACACACGCGGATGTATTATAAAAAATACACGTATTGGTTAGATAGGTAGGTAGAGGTACTAGGTAGGCACGGCCTCGTAAAAGGATTTACTCGCAAAGGTTCTCGTACAGAATGAAAATAGCACACTTTCGACGAGTTCATTTCTATACATATACACCGGCGCGGCGCGGCGCAAAAAAACCTCACGTCGGCGTTATATTTACTCGTACGTTTTCTCTTTATTTTTCCAAGATTTTAGAGAAAATCTCGCGAAATTTTTTGATTGCTACGATCGCAACTACAGGTGTTTTACATATTTTTTCGCGATTCGTTCTCCTCGCTAACGCATTCATATTCCGCGTATTTTCGTACCGTATCGCTAATTCGGTCTATCGTATGCGCCTAGATGCTCGAAAAATATTTCGTACAATTTGGCAGAACGCGTAAATTTACGTTTGCCAGAGTCTAACAAAAGGGCTGCTAACGACCTTCGAATAGTTTTGCTTTTTGTTTTTGAAACGAATGGAAACGCAGTCAGCTTCCTAGTATTGCGACGTAAATAAATACCTATTTGGTGCGAGCGAAACAAAACTCGGTACCGCGATAATTATTTTCGGATCAACTTTTCACCATCTACGCTGCAATATCTCGAGTTCAAAAAAAGAATCGAATTTTTCAAGTTGAAATTCGTTAGTACACGCGCAGTCGCCGAAAACTCGTAACTAGAATTTTTTTCAAAGAACCACCTTCGCAAATTTCATTTTTTCAGCGTAAAAGACATTTTGAAACCTCGCATTGTACAATATCAACACGCCCAGCAGTCCCGCTAATCCTGCAAAAGAGTCGTTTTCAACGTAAAAATCATATTTTTCACCCTCCCTCCCCTCGACAAAATCTCGAACGCATCTCTTCTATCGACCTAGTCCTAATGCTCGCTTCATTCGAGAAAGTGTGAAGGAATGCAGGCGTCGCAACTGCATCTTTACAAAAATAAAGTAATTTCAGTACCACTTTCCATCAAAAAAGTAGGTATCCAAAATACTCGTATAATCGGCCAAACACCAATTTTCATGATTTTTGACACGAATATGTCTTATAATAAGCGGTGTGATGGGTGGAGGGGGATTTTGTGTTACGTTTTGACGTCGGCGTCGCGAAATTTCATTACCTCGAACGACTTCTCGGACTTGGAAAATTTCAGATCGTAAAAAGTGGTTTAAAAATTGTAAAAATCGTTAAAATTTTCATATTGTTGAAATTTTTTTTTTGAAAATTGAATGTGTCACTTCAAAAAGGACATATACAGCGATGTGAAATTTTTTCAAAAACGCGATTGAAGTTTTGAAAGCTAACCACCGATTGCGGGGTTGAAATTTCG
>FIZU01064933.1:0-15552 GCA_900064475.1 Pseudococcus longispinus
ATTTAGCATCATTTTCTGCACTTGTGGAAAAAATGATACCCTTTAATGGAACCTCGAAAATTCGGTTCTGCCCGCAACACATGTGGTGCGGGCAACTTATGTTAATATGTGTTTCGTAAAACATGGAAAACATCAAAAATTGTCATTTTTTAATGCCCCCTAAAAACAATGATAAATGTGAAAAATCGCCGAAAATGGTCTTGTTATGTAAAAATATCTATCCTCGCTGTGGCCATTTTTCTTAAAATGTTTAAAAAATTTTTAAATTGTATTTTTTTACATTTTTTAAATTTTTCAGGGAGGAGGACTAGAATTCAGTTAGGGAAATGATGGAGAATTATTTTCTCCATAATTATGTGTAACCAATTGGCCGGGTGGAGGGTGAGTCCCGAAAAAATTTCGAAAATAAGGACCACCCTAATGAGTACTTAATACTTATACCTACTTACTACATGCTCGAAACGTAGGAGGAAATTTTTTTCATAGGTTATTGCTTCTATTTAAGAATTCAATGTTTCTTCGAAAAATTGTATTAAAGGTTGTGTCTTATAGGTACGCGTAGAATATTTTACATCACCGAGTCACGCTAAGCGTCATTCTATTTATCTAAGTAGGTACCTCAACCAACTCGAGAATTTACCCTAAAATACAAATGCTATAAATAATCCTCTCAGTAAAAAAAAGGAATCTATAAACAATACGTAGGATCAGTATGTGTACATTGAAATGAAATAGTACCCTACCGAAAATAGACATATAAATACCTCGGTAAATATTTTGAGAACACGAACAGAATTCGCGTGTTCATAGAAATTGAAAAATTGCACGTGTAAACAATACAAGTACTCGTAGGTATCAATGTTTAAAGGTTTAGACGAAAAGTTGAACAGAGAGGCCCTATACAAGTACGTAAGTACTACGTACCTAGACCTATAGCGCATTTTAAAACGCGTCAGTTTGTGTAAAAGCTCGTAGGTACCCAGACAAAAGAAAAGCAGACATTTTTAATTGCATCAAGTGAATCCTTAACAGTGATCTCTTTTTTCAGTGTCAGTATGTGACGGTCAACATGAACGGTCATAAGCCCGATACATGATATTTGCGAGATACATGTTTTCAGTGCCGTAGTTCTTGTTCGTTTACGTAGGTGTAGCTTCATTAGCCGAATTTACGCGATTAAATTCCAAGTTTAATGAACTTTAATTACGATGCAGTTAACTACGCAACATGAGACCATCGAAGACGAAGAAACACGTGAGTTAATCTAAACGCTTTTCTCTCTTATGAGTACCTACCTTTGTAGATATTTTCGGTTTGAACAAATTTACCAACCTACTTGAAAACCATTTGTCCAAATCGCGAGTTTTTTTTTCTTGAAAATACCTTTTACGGGAAGTGCTACAAATAGATAGGCAGATTTACTTACTTACCAGTTTTACGCGGAAACTCAAAAGTATCCTGTAATAAGCCCATATGATTAGATTGGAAACGGACAATTTATTGAAACAAGGTCAATGATTAATTTACATATCAATTTGTATCATATGCCTACTGCCTGCCTACCTACATCTATTAAAAAATTTAAAAAATCTGCCGGAAGAGGACATTCGTACTTACGTGTGATCTAATAGGTAGAAATAGATTACCTACAAGAAAATTGCGAAATTTACAAAAACATTGTGTACACATACCTAACCAATTAGCTACATACGTATTCCTGTTTACAAAAGTTTGTATTTTTTTCTTTTCGTTTTTTTCATATATTTCTTAATTACAACGACGTAATTTTTTTGAGGAAGCCGTATATATTGCCAACTGTTGAACAATAGGTTCCTCACACTAAAATGTAAGCACATATCGATTTCGATACCTACGCTAACTTTACTGATCGCATTAACTTTGCTAATTTGGGTGATAGGTACCGGCGATCGATGTACTTACAAATACATACATTAAGTACTCGTACCTATAATTTTAAAAAAGGAAGCACCGAATCGATCTGCTATACAGGGTGTCCGGTGACTTCCTTTTGTATTCAAGAGAGATTGTTCAAAAGGGATGAAATTTTCAAATTTCCATTGCACTACGTAAACCGAATTCAAGTTAGTGCACGAGGTCATTTTCCCCAATGAAAATTAAAATTTAACGCAGGAAAAATTATCATATCACAATTATCTACTTTCATTTTCCTGTGTGAGATTTGCTACCTAGTACCTACAAATTAAAATAAAAATGCACCAAACTATTCGCACTTGAAAAAGAACAGCGAACAATTTTCAAATTGAATTTTTTTCTTCAAAAAATACCAACTAAATAATGTACCAGGTAAAAGAGAAAATTTCACATCGTTTTCCAAAAATTGTTGCTGAAAGTTTGGAAAATTTTTTAAATTGATTTCTTGAGCGAATTTCAAATTGAAATCAAAAATCGTCTTATAATCTCTTCATTTTGTTTGTTCTTTTATAAAAGCATGAAAATTTTGAATTTTCAGTCATTCAAGGCTCTGAAATATCGGAATTACCTAGGTACGAATACGAACTCAAAATTTCAATTTTTTAAAAAGTGAAACTATAAAAAAATTGAAGGGGGAAGAAATTGAGATTCCTCACTACATCTCTTTCTTTTTCAAGTGTGAATAGTCAAAAACATTTTTTTTTCAATTTATAGAAAATCTCGCGTGGAAAAATGAAAGTAGGTAGATAATTTTAATTTGATCCTATTTTCTGTGTGAAATTTAAATTTTCATTGGTAAAAATGAGATCGTGCACTAATTTGACTTCAGTTTACGTAATGCAATGAAAATTTTCAAATTTCATCCGTCAAATTTCTTTTGGGCACAAAAGGAATAACGACCGGGTACCACTGAGAAAAAACGTTAATAAATGAACTTGTTGCCTACCTTAAAAATTGAAAGGGCGAATGCCTTTTCAAAAAAATTCGGATCAAAACTAATTTTTCAATCATGGAATTGTGTAATAAATCGCAAAATAAAAAAATTTCCTTCCGAATATTCCGATAATTTTTTGCCCAAGTTCAAAATTGAGAAGACTATGAACATATTTTGAAACAAACACATTCTTTAAAAAGATTCAACAAAGATAGTGAATAGTAGGTATATACTTTCAAAACAACAAATTTTGTTTTGATGAATTTTTGCCTGAAATCAAAATTAAAGGGGTAAAATAAGATTTGAAGTAAATTCAACATTTTTTTATAATTCTTCTATTTTAAATGTTCACAATCTTAACCACTTCTCCCCCTCCCTCTCTTCCATTAGTAATTCACGAACAACAATTTGTTACCTAAGTACATTTTTTCATTGCGTACCCTTATTTATCAAACTAGTAAAAAATTAATTGTGACATTTTTATTAGGTCACAACTCCGGACAACCAATGAAAATCAAATACGGCCATCGATACAGAAGAAAGAAAGTGACTCACACCGATAGCCAAGATACGGTATTAGAATTTGATGAAAACGAAGATACCAAGGACCGCTTATCACATTCTGTTCAAGATAATGATTCGAATTGCTGCGAAATAAACGAATCTACTTTGGAATCGACGCCTGAGAAATGCGACTTGTCCAATATCGGCAATGATAACAACTCAGCGGTTGTCGATGTCATGCAAAAAAAACGCAGTTTACCAACCGATATAATTATTTCAACCTCAAAACAATCACAAAGCGCAAATAATTCGCCCGATATCAAGATCACTAGGAAAAAATTCAGTTTACCTTGCGATATTTCGAAAGATCACAATATCAATGATCGAGCCATTTTAGATGTAGATACTTTTAGAAAAAAATACAATTCGTCTACCAATCTACCTAGTGACAATCACAAATTGGATGGTTCGAGTGCTGATAGTTCTTTAAGGAGAAAATATTGTTCGACTGACGGTACGGAAGGTAGATGTAGATTAGATAGTAAGGTGGGAGAGTTTGTGCAAGAGGTAATATTTAGCATTTCAGAAATCGGTCACGGTAATCCGGGCGATGGGGTAAGAAAATTAAGGGGCATTATTAAAAAAACGTTGAGTTATGAAAAAGATGACCCTAGTTCGAATGTGATATGTATAAAGAGACGAGAAAAATGTAAAAATACTGTGCATTTTTCCGAAGAAAACATTACTATCGAGATACCGAGACCATCGCAACCGTATTTTCGAAAAGTCAAAGATAAAATGAGTTATTATTGTTGCTTTGGATTTCTGTTCCCGAATGCTTAAAATTTAAATACTAACATTAATCCAACTTTTGTAATTAATTATTAGTCCCTAGCATTTAAACTGGCTCATTGTATACAACTTTGAATTTCCAATGTCTTCGACGAAGATATTTTTTCGAAAATAGGAATTTCAATCGCGAAATTAATTTCTAGTAGGTAGTCAATTAAGCAGGTATTTGTAGAACAACACTGTAAAATATACCTGTATAATACAATAGAATAAACGAGCATTTAAAATGAATTATTTATTCACTGATAGATACCTATAAAAAATATCACAACTTTTTGGCTTAAAATAATTAATTAATACACAAATGAACACCTTACCTACAATAATTTTAATTTAAAGCTCCATCCAAAAATTCAAATGCAACGTTTTCCGAGATAACGGCGTCTAAATCTTTTTTTTGTAAAGTTTTCTTTTTATTTCTGAGCGTAATAGCGTGAATTTCGGTGCCCAATCTTTGAAGAAACATTTCCTGTAAAATACCAATTAGCATTTTAAAATGAAAATCATTAGTAAGTACTTATAAATTACTCGTAGGTACTTCATGTGTGACTAAATTAAAACTCACCGTAGCTTTAGCGACAAGAAAAACGCATTCCGCACTGACTACTTTAATATCTGGATCAGCTTTCATTATATCTCTCACCCTTCCGAGAGGAAATTGAGAAATTTTTTCAGTTTTTTGATCCGATTTACTTCCTTTAATGGTCTCAGTTATAGAATCTGTGGGGTTTGAATTGATTAACAAATCGTCTGTATTCAGTGTTGTATCCGGAACTTCACACATTTCTGTATCGTCCTCCACAAGTGTTTCATTTCGTGAATCATCAGTAATTGAATCATGGACAAAATCTAAATCTGCAGTATCTTTAATACATTGTTGATTGGTTTTCTCATCTTCGGTTCCAGAAGGAGACACACTAGATTGAGAACTTAAATGCAAAGTTTTATCAGGATCATTTTTCTTCGAAGTCAACTCACTGACTACATCAGTTTCTGTTTCATCTGCTCTTGCGGCTGGAGCATGAGATTCGGTGGATAGTATTTCACCACTATCATCCATCATGTAATTCACTGTGGTGCGTGCTGAACAAGAAATCAAAAATTAATAATTACTTGACTTGTTGGGTTTTCTAAAAGTGAACTATATAACAGTGGTTAAATAAGCACTTCTTTAATTTTAAAAGACTTCGTTAGTATTATTATTATTTACAAAAAAATAATCAAAGAAAAATGTTTATTGAACATTGATAAGAAAAATTGCGCCTCACACATTTACAAAACCTACATCACGTTGTTCATGCAGGATAACCCAACCATACATTACATGCTCGCATTAACAGCTCTTCTTTAAACAGCTGAGCTCTAGCGGTGGTTTATGTAATTGCTAGAAGGAAAATCGAGCTAAACGCTAATCGGCCTAAAAATCTAAAATTATTCATTTCAGGCATTGAATAAACTGAAAACCGGACTCGTCGGTATGATTGCTTGTATACTAATACGTTGCTGGCGTTTTCAATTTCTTCGAAATTACGAGTACGTCAGCAGAGTCTTGGCTTGGGACGAAAATGGATTCTGATTAATTCGACGTCGCCCATTTCAAATTCGGGGTCCATTCTGGGCACGTGCGTCGCGCTTTCGACCTTCGGGACATTTCCCATTTTTGAGGGAGTGAGTCAAAAATGGGTCCCGAGTTCGTGATCAGCGACCAGGAATTGGTTGAACGCAACATTTAATTTTGGTACCCCTACTAGGAAATGATTAATGAAATTGTTCATTGATAACGTCTAACGTTGATTTTTTGAAAAATTTCGAGTGAAACGTGTCACGAAATTTGAATGACTCCCAAAAATTCGAGAATAATACCATTTTCGATTAATTTCGGGTCGCTGATGACGAATCTAACATCAATTTTGACGACCGAATATTTTTGGTTCTTGCGAAAATCGCATTTTTTGAACCGAAAATTGTATTTTTCTTAAGAACAAACCTCAAACGCGCGAAATGGGCACCGGGTTCTTGATCAGCGGTCTCAAAATAGTTTAAATCGCCTTTATTCTGATTTTTAAAGATAATTACCGGTTGAATTATGCGCCTTCAGCGTAGGCAACTTTTTGAACCTGGATTGAAAGTTGTGGTTTTGTATGTACTCAAATATTGGTTATAATAAAAATATAAGACCGTGGTTCCATAGCTTTGATGAGACCTTAATATTGTCATTTCATTTCTGCATTTTACACAGTCCATTTAAGTAGGTACCTACATGAGTTTTGTTTGTTCAGTGAACTTCCAGTCAAGCCGTCTACGCCTCCACTAAAACTACGTAGGTATAGACATTTTTTCAAATGCGTGAATAATTAATTGTTCGTGGGTCGGATTGTATGACACTCGCGTAGAAAATACCAAAAAATATGATGTAAAAGTTAAGCTAACGCAGTAATATTTTAATCCACCCACCGCGTCATTTATCTTCAAATTAAGCAAGTAGGTACATACTTATAAATTCACGGTAAGAACGAGATAAATAAATGTACGAACATTATTAATATTACTTATGCGTATGTATTATATATTACACATGTACGTAGAGGTACTTGACCAGTAGTGAAACATTGTGGCGTGAATATGGAACGATTTTCGAATAAAGTAGCGGTGATTACAGGAGCTGGATCTGGAATTGGAGCGGCCGTTGTCGCAGAATTGTTGCTTTATAATATCACTGTAGTTGGACTGGATGTGGATGAAGAAAAACTTAAGGTAGGTAAATTTATTTCACAAAAGAGATATAAATATAAATAGGTATGTAGGTACCTATCTAAGTACTTTAAATTTTATAAATCGCAATCGATAATTTATAATTTAAGGCATTATCTGACGATATGAAGCAAAGAATATTGAAAGGGAAATTTTATTTCAAAAAATGCGATGTAACTCAAATATCTGAAATAAAAAATGTATTCCAATGGATCGATATGGAAATTGGTTCCATGGCAATTGTTGTCAATAGTGCAGGGATTCTCATTAGAAAGAGCTTATTAGGTAATTATATTAAGTTAGGTTAATTCATTAAACAGTCATATAATTCAGATTTGATCAATCAAGAAATGATAAGGTAACCGTGAGTAATTTGGTATTTTTATGCAATTCCCTTCTTTAGATATTAATGATGAAGATATTACTAAAACATTGGATGTAAATGTCAAAGGTTTATTACTCTGTTGTCAAGAAGCCATGAAACTAATGATAAAAAATAAGATTGATGGCCATCTGATCAACATAAATAGGTACCTATGCACATACTGCAGATGTGCGTTCAAAATAGTTATTTTTCAATTGATAAAGTTGTCCAGCGATTATTCTTGTTTCCAAATTCAGATAACTGAGTAATAATTTTCAGTATTAACGGTCATCACATCAGAAAAAGACCTGGTATCAGTTTAACAATGGTATACGCAGCATCCAAATATGGAGTCACCGCACTTACGGAGGGATTAAGACAAGAA
The DNA here is from genome assembly GCA_900064475.1 of Pseudococcus longispinus. Classification (NCBI taxonomy): domain Eukaryota; kingdom Metazoa; phylum Arthropoda; class Insecta; order Hemiptera; family Pseudococcidae; genus Pseudococcus; species Pseudococcus longispinus. The sequence continues at coordinate 7,744 of FIZU01064933.1, forward strand.
ATAGCGAAACGAAATTTAAAAATTAAGTGCACGGTAAATAAACTTCTCTATATAATTTGATGGAATTCTTAGGTATTGAAAAATTTCATCGTGGATTTTTTTATCTCGGTAAAAAAATTTTCATGAATGTTTAGTAGGAAACTTTTTCAATATGGTACGCCGTCACCGATTTCAACAAAACTTCGATTTTTTTGGAAAGAACGTGAAAGCCCACCCCCCGCACAGAAATTTTTTAGCTACCCAAATTGATTTTCAAAAGTTTCGATAACATTTGAATAGGCAAATTTTTAAACATTTTATTAATGATTTTTTTCCCCGAGGAAGTTTATTTCTCTATGGAAGCTTCAATTCGACTAGAAAAACGGTATAGGTACCTATTAAATTGTGCCTGTGGTCAGGTCTTTATGAAAAGCAAAACAAACTTTTTAACATGTTGTTTTGAAAAAGAAGTAGGTATGTACCTAATTTCAAAATTTTTGTATTCTTACGGTGTATAGGTATGTACTTCGGTACCTATGTTGAATTGTCAAAAATTTGTCAAAAATTGAAAAATAAACTATTTAAAAATCAAAGTTTTTGTTGAAATCGGAGCCGAAGAGTTGAAAAGATTCCCTTGTCAGCGAGAAAAATTGAAGAAACCCATTCCAAGTGTATTTTGCATTTCAATAGGAAAAATTGTAATTTCGTTGAAGAAAATTTGAAATTTTGATGTCAAACATTTTCTTTAGGAATTTTTGTCAAACATATTTCCTTTACTTTTATCTATAGAATTTGGTAAGTAGGTATCTACCAAATTCTATTATTAATCAAAATTTAGCAGAAAATTTTTATGCAAGATATTTTTGTCTTTTTTAGAGTATTAGTCCAGGGCACGTGATGACACCATTGACTGATTATGAAAGAGATCAGCCAGTAAAACCTACTGAAGCTGTAGAACCAAAAAATATTGCTGAAGCTTGTATAGCTGTATTGAACACGCCCCCTTTCGTATTGGTGAGCGTTTATTTTTTATTGTTTGTAGGTACTTACTTTTTCGGTGATCGAATAGTTCATTCCATTGAAAATACCATTGACAAAGATTGGTAGCCAAGTACCCACCTATACCTACCTAATTTAAATATTTTAAAATTTGTTGTACAGATCTCCGAATTAACTATTATGGGAATTCATCAAGAAATATGAAGTGGACACCCCTTATGGTTTTGAGTATGACCTCTGGGACCGATTATGAAGAATGCGTTTCCATTTTGGGCTTTACCATAATCTGTTTACATGAAATTATTCATATTGTACATAACATGAATTTGATGAACGAAATTTACGCACAATATACATCTTATATATGAAATCGGTACCTACATAACTTACCATAATCAAAGTACGGCTGGGTCTCAAATTGAAAATTGAATTATGCAAATAAAATAAAGTTAATTTATTTTCAAGCAATTTCATTGCCAGCAATTAGTCTATTAATACTTACCTAACCTATCATAAATACACATTACCGGTACACAATAACAATATATAAATAAAATAAAAACAAATTCTAATCGTTGAAATAACAGATATATGTATATCAGAATCTGTAGTAAACTTTTCCATCTTTAGAAGAACCACCCGAATTTTTATCTGCTCCAGGTGGGCGAATTGATATGTATCCAGTGCCTTCAGGAAATTCAGGAGATATTACCAGCTTATGTTTAATTTCTTGCGAATCACCAGTATTGAACACGGTTGAAATTTTTTTTGTAACCGCTGGTTGAGGTTGATATGGATCGGCATAGTAACTCGGATTCTGAGTTCCTACCAACTGAGATGAGTCAACGGTATTGGTATACGAAGGCTGGTTCGGAAAAGAATTGCTATATTGACTCCAATCGTATGGCCAAAGCTGTGGAGACCATTGCTCTTGACTGTAATCAGTTGAAAAGGGATAATATGTCTGAGTATTATAATAAGGTTCTGGTTGCGTATAAGTTGGTAGCATTCTTGAAATGCTATCCACCCAACTGGACACAAAGTTGAGATTTCCGTAATCAGTCGGCATATATGATCCGTAATCGGAGATATCTCGAGTATTTAAAGAGTCTGCATTCGATTGCAGGATTGTGGAAGAATCGTCTAAAACGGAGTTGGTGTTTTCAATTTCAGAGAACGAGGTGAGTGGAAGTTTCGATGAAGTGATCTGAAAATCAATTCACTGACTTAGGTATAGGTTCACGAATTTCCCAAGTAATCATATCTTTAAGAATTTGGTAAATAGGTTGTCGTTGAAAGGAAAAAAAACAAAGAACTTACTTCACAGGCAAAATTAATGAGAACGAATGCAATCAACTTCATGTCTGATGAAAATGATTTTATCAACATTAGGTACCTGAAACAAAACGGTGCGGTCGACTTTTTGCGCAAACCAATTCATATATCTAGGTATATTCTGTATCGAACAATACACATGTGTCCTGTATTTTTAATGAACTGAAAGTCACCTTGAGTGAAAAATCCAACAGCAGTCTAACGAACAAGTGTGAATTTCTTGTGCTTAATGAAGGTGAAAATGAACACCTGTAGGTATGTGTAGGTACCCTTCAAGTGAGCGAGAAGGATACCCATTACTCACGTAAATAAATATGCGAAGAATGCCGAGTCTATCACCGACTGACAATAAATTACTCGGAGTAAATTTCAAAAAATTTCATTTTATCAGTGTGATTATGAGGAGACACGAAAAAGCATGAGAGCTAGATACCTCATCAGATATTATTTTTCCAAAATGTTCAATTTTCATTTATACGGAAAATGTCATATATCTAGTTACCTCTAAACAAAAAAAAAACGTCAACTTCATACAAATTAATTTATTTGACATAAGTTGAAATACTAATAGATTTACCTTTGCTAACTATGCTTTCAATTTATTTAATAGATATCCCCAATCTCGCGCATAGTTATAGGTACATTAATGCGTAATAAGCAAAAGTACAATTTGATATGATAATACTAGATTATAATAAATTATAATAAGGAGGGCTTTCGTATGATTTATCGTACATTTCTTCCCACTCCACTTCTTGTTCCTTTATAGTTTCCGCAATATGTTGAAATATAGTCTTCATGGAATCATTGGAGTACGAGGGTATTAAATATTTGAAAAACTTCTGCGTTTTCAAATTCATCTCAATTGGCAATGTTATAAATGACTCAACCAAATCGCTCACGGCTAAAGAACTTTTGCAATCTTTTTCATTCTTTTTTTTATTTCCTGATTCAACCTAAGAACACAAAAAGTGAAAATTAAACAAAAATACCTATCAATACGATGGAAAAGGTACGAAAATTTACATTTTACCTTGAAGAACAAACACAGAATGACCACTAAAAAGAAAAACGTTTTCATTTTTTCGCAAAAAAAGTTTTATAATTTTTGGAACTTTGCAAAAATGTTGAAAAATGTATTATATCGCTGTAAAAGTACTTCTGAGAACCTCATCAACTTGAAATTTGTCTATATCATTCGTTAATTACGAATGAGTTGATGAGCAGGTGTATACCTACACGCGTTTTTTTTACATGCTTTCCTAATCAACAGTTGTTGCAGGTTGGTCGATAAATTGATGTGAAATTTTCACGTCATGTCGGTACACACAAACCTACCTTCTTTCGATTTTGGAAACAATTGGCAGAACCTTACTACCTATCAACTGAGTTTCAGTTACTGAAAATTTGCAGCTGGACTTACCTGGAATTTTATGTGCCTACTTACCTTACCACTAAATTAATTTCCACAAAACATTTTTCTGATCCGAATTCCATCAGGAATTGGTTTACTTACTGGTACATACCTACTCAATAGGAAAAATTTCCTGCATAAATTCAATAAGAAATTTTTCTTATCTGATTTTGGTAGAAAATTTTGTTTACTCAATACTCAATAATAGCCTAACATAAAAAAAGGTTTGAATAACTTTTGTACCGGATTCCAAGACCTAAAAGAATTTCTTGACGAAGTCCAGTGAAAAAAATGTCATCCCTGATTTAGCTGATTGCGAGGCAATTTTTTTTTCATCGTTATCAGTATAAAAAGTTTGCTACCAGATTTGAAACGGATGATTGGAGGAATTTCCCAAAAGAAACTACAACATACCCGTATTAAGAATTTTTTTAATTAATTTCCGTGAAAAATTTTTCATCAAAATTTAATAAAAGAATTTCCCGGGCAAATTTAGTGAGGAAGTGTTCCTACCGAATTTCAAGCGAAAAATGTTTTCTAGTCGATTCAAGTTATCCATATTCCATAGTAATTACGAGTGAAATGTTTAATCGTACAGTAGCCTAATGTCGTCTTTGTACCTGCTTTATTTTTACATATGTATGATACACTACCTTTGTTGAAAACAATCTGAGTAGGTATACAACCTATAGTTAAGGTTTGATTACACTTCCGAAAATGTCTGAATTATTCATCATTGTATCGTTGTAGTTCTTGTTCACAAAAGTAGTAATTTTTCCTGATCATAAGTGACTTCTTTTTTTTACCAACATAACATCACCGTGCAAAATATTACGTAGGTAGATACAATTCTGATAGGTAGGTATAGACCGCGGTATTCCTACGTAAAAACATGAATTCTCTTACAATTGATTTGTGAAGTACCTACGTATACTATCAGTTTACGTTTAACTGAAACTTGTTTTTTAAAACTACCTACACATAAAATGCGGATATTTGTGCTGATTTTTCTCAGTTTCGCAATTTTTGCGGTAAGTAAATACTTGCTAAGCTTTCTCACCCTTTCCAGATCAACTTATTCTTGTCTGAAAAAAAAAAATAAAAAGCTGAAAACTTTTTTAAAAAATTCAGTGAAATAATGTAAATACCGAATATGAAATAGTACTATCTTGTAAAATACCTAGGCTGAATTTTCGACTTTCACTTGAGACTAACTTGAATTAGAAAATTAACGATGGCCATTGGCCATGTATGGTAGGTATAAGTTCCTACCTCCTAAAGTTTTACACTCATATTAATGGTTGGGTGTTTACCGCTTACCTAATTATCTACAAAAGCTGAGTTTTCAAAATTATCATGTACTACATAGGTATATTACCTACTAATTTGTTTTAGGTAACCTTGGCAGCAACTGGTTCTACACCGAAAGAAGTTGCTCGAAACATGGAAAAGCCATCATCTGAGGGGAGAACAAAAGACTTAGGCACGGATTCCACTTCACCATCTAAGGCAAAGAAAGGTTTTAAATCATCTTCTGCAGAAAAACCTTCCATGAAAACACCAAAGAAGGAAACCGATAGTGACAACCTTGAAATTGAAAAAGAACTGACAGATTTAATAAAAGATGATAGTAAAGTTGCCACAACTCCGTTGGATAAACTTACCATGAATACCGACCCTACCGAATTGGGTTTGAAAATAAAGAAAATTGCCGATCCTAAAAGAAAGAAAGAGTTGATCGCAAAATTGAAGAGAGCGTGGAATCAAAATAGGAAAACATTGCCAGGGAAATTTTATCAAGCTGTTTATGCTTCGCTTAATTTACCTGCAGATGATGTAAAAGAGAGACGCGTTTGAAAAAAAAAAAATTATTTAGGAGTACATAAATAGTTATACCGACATGTAACTTTCAATGTCTACCTACATATTGACTACGTTGATTCTAAATATAGACCTACTTGCATTGTATAAGTTTTTGTTACATATAGTGGATGATTTAAGAATAAAAAAACAACAGAAATCTTAAAAGTTAGGTTTGTAGGTTCCGGGGGGTGTATGAAACAACTTTTTCTTTGTGAATTTTATATTTTTCCCAGTAAAAAAATTTTCAACAATCAATCGGCAACCCCCATCTTTTGTTGCAAAACTTCCAGTGAATTGGCTAGAACCAAAAGTGTCCAAGTCACAAAGATCAATTTTTCAGGAGAAGCAATAAACTGATTTATTTAAAAATCAAATATTCCAGAAAAATCTTACATGGGACATTGGACCAAGTTTGGTTACATTAAAAAATATTTAAGGGTAGGTACCGGAGCTGCATCAATCAAACATTTTGGGCTTATGCTCTTTTGGTTTTATACACATCCATAAAAGTGAAAATTTGAACTGGAAACTGGGTAGGGCTTGATGCCATGCTAAAGTAAGTCATGCTGGACTTGATTTCATCATAATTTTTAGAAATGTTTACAGGTTTTGAGTAAGTTGTGCACGTTCTTACATATTTTTTTGAGAAATACCTTGCAGTTCATAGCATTTTAACGAAATTTCGACATGACCAGTCGATCTACATACCACATCTCAAAACCTCGAAATCCGTCGTCATTTGGTGACTTAAACTCCTTTTTGTTCATTTGCGTAGGTATGTATGTTTTTTTTTCATGAAACCACAAACTGATCAATTTACAGAACAATAAAGCAAGTAAGCATTATCGAATAAGTTGCTTTTATATTTAAAAATAAAATGAAATTCTATTACACTAGAATGGTAATTAATATCGAAAATGAATCACAAATATATTTTAATTACTTAATCTAGCCATAGTTGACTTAGATATTTTGCATGATTACAATGTACGCTTAGAGGTAAACTCTCTTAATAATGTTTCTTTCTTTTCAGCTTTCTTGTCCGCATCTTTGCTTGCATTAGCGAACGCTGCAGATCCATTATCTGCAAAAGATCCTAAGAGATAATTTCCACGGTCAGCTTGTTCTTCTATATAATCATGCACATTATTCTTGACTTCTCTGGCAATAGGAATTAAATCTACTGGAAATGTCGCTGCTCTGATTAAGCGGGAACCATTTTTCACAGCGTTGGTCGTGAAATCTGTTATTTTGCCCAAATGTTTAAGACTATCTGACAATGCAGTTAAAAGTACAGCTTCGCCTCTTCGCAATGCAATGCCTACTGGATCGATTTCAGCAATTTTACTGGCATTTCCAAAAACATTACCTAGGCCTGCTTGAGTTTTACCAATAATATCTTTACCAGTTTCCTTTGCTTTGTTAGTTGCTTTATCCAATTCTTTATTCCAAAAATTTTGAGCTAGTTTTTCGGCTCCTTTTACTTTGAGAAGAGCGGCGTAAGCGGCTTGATAAAACCGCCCTGGCAAAGTTCCTTTGTTATCTTGCCAAGCTTGCCTCAATTCAGCCTTTAATTCTTTCTTTTTCGTTTTATCAGTGAGTCCTTTGATTTTTTCAGCTAATTTGATTGGATCACTTTTGGTGGTAAGTTCGTCCAAACTAGGAATCTCGAGTTCGTCTTCGTTTTCTTCATCGTCATCCTGCAATACATCTTCCAGATCTTCTGAAGTATCATCATCATCGTCCTCTTCTTTTTCTTTTTTTGGTGCTTTCTTGGAAGGTTTCTTTGCTGCTGGCGCCAGTGTGACCAGATTGGGCGTAATTACGCCAATTGGGCGGTTTCAGAAGCTGAGTTGGCGCTGAAAAATCATGTTGGGCGGTTGACCTCAAATTGGGCGGTTTCAGATTTTTTCGTTTTTTTTTTTTTTACATAGTATATGTATAAAAACAACGAAAACGCGAATAAAATTGCAACATCAAAAGAAAAATGTTTAAAAAATGCCCTTCCAACTTTCAAGTTTTAAATTTTCAAGTCATTTTTCAAAGTGTTCATCTTCAAAAGTTAGTAGCGGTTGTGCTAATTAATGTTTTGTTTGTTTTAGTTGCATGAAAATGAATACCAAAACCTATTGTCCTCCTATTAATTTTTAAGTCATGTTTTTTTTTAAATGTTGAACTTTAAAAATGAGTAGTGGTTATGCTCATTATTTTTCGTTCGT
>FIZU01064938.1:0-10932 GCA_900064475.1 Pseudococcus longispinus
AGACCATAAGGACCAACTTTCACTGGATAATTTAAAATTCGGTGCTCAGGGCCAAATCACCCCTATAAATCTGGTTACAACGTTTCTTCAAAAATTGGAAAATTGATGTACGAGTAAATATTTTTTAAATTGTAAAATCTATCAAAATATCATTGAAATTGACTGAAATGTGATAAAAAACACCGAAAACGTAAAAACGTCGAAGAAATGGTGAAATATGAATTTATCAAAATATGTCGCCAACATTTTTTGGTCCATCCCCTCCTATTCCATATTTTCTGGGCATCTTGGGATTTTAGATTCCAGAAGTGAGAAACCGTACCCCCACATGGATATCCAACTTGAAATTTTCCAAAAAATTGAGTTAAGCCCCACCCCCACTCCTTTAAAGTACCTCTTAGTTCTTTTGCTAAAATAACGTCAGAAACAAACCCGAGAGGTCAAAAAACATACATTTTGATACCTCAATCGATGGCGTGAAAGAATTTCAAATTTTGGATCCATCCTCCCAGCCCAGGGGTACATATTTTTGGGTCAAAATAATTCAAGAAACGGATTCAAGGGACTCGAAAACCTGAAACTAGTCGGAATGTTTGTGGAAAAGTACTTGCATACGAGTAGGTAATGATAACGAGGTTCAATGTCATTGTTATAAGTAGCTCCAAACGAAGAAAATTTTTAGCTATTAAAATGTTATCACTCAAAAGTTAGTTATCGTAAAATTCAGCTGGCTTATCTCAAAACGATGTTCGAAACCCTTCCAATTCTAGTTCTCAATCCAAAAAAGTAAATTTTTAAATATTTTTTGGAGTATATATGAATAAAATAATGTCGTTTTATCTTGAGTTTGGGCTGTTAGGTGGAATTCTGAATAAGGCACCATTCGAATTCTTCCAACTGCAGTTCATAAGAAGCAAAATAACTCATCAAGCTGCCCAGAATGCTCGGATCACTAATTTGAATGATATTTGGATGAATAAATTCGATATTGAAATATTTTTCCCATCCTTTGTTTTAACCAGAATATTTCCATTGGTTATCAATTTTGCAACTTTGTGTCTCAATTTGCCCACGTTCGTTTGATGGAATTGCTGCTTTGGATTAGGCAATTTATCGAGCCAGAGGGGTTAAAAAAATATCTAAGAAATCACGTATACGATTACTAGACTGGGTTGATCTTGAAAGAAGGCAATCGAAACCGAAATGAAATAATTCTGGATAGAATGTCAAACCACAATATCTTTATTTTCGTACTTCTGTATCGAATATACATACAGTTTGATTATTTTTTAAATCAAAATAAAGTTAAACGTTGGGCAATATCTTGACCTTCGTAAATCTTCCTGCCATTGGTTGGTTTCAGATCTTGCATACTATTTTGTTTTCCGCCCTTTTTATTTTGCAGGCTTCCAAACGAATTCATAAACTATTTATTTAAAAGATAAAAGTATTCACATGAAAAGCAAGTCGAAAAAATCTCGATATTGAAAAAATACAACGCTTACTTGTCGTTGGCTAAGTGAGCGAACTATTTTCTTAGCTAAAATGTTGATCACACATTGAAACTCTTGCTCTGTTTTCCGATCCACGAATGATCCATAGAAAGCGAAATATTCGTCGATTTGGCGTAATTGATTAAACCACAAGTTCAACAGGATTGCTGGTAAAGTTATCTGTGTTCCAGCCTTACGTAATAAAAAGGTAATGAATTCAACTGGATAGAACAAGGGGTTATCTTCAGGGGCCTGAAAAAATCAATTATGATTTTTATATCTTTAATAAAATATTGAACTGGCTCTCGATGTTGGTACTAGACAAAAACACTTACGAAATCGACCAAAAAGTCTATGGCGACCAGACCATCGCGATGTTTCAAAGATTCCTCAAATGAGTCATATTTTGAATTGATGAATTCTATTCTGCATGTCAGCGGTGCTCTATGAAAAACAAAATTCAAAAATTGATAAAAAATACGAACAACTTATGTTATTTTTTTCTCATACCCTTTTCCATCGATCGTATGAAAGCTCGGACCTAAATTCGGATTAATGTAGAAATCCAGTTTATAGTATGTATTTAAAAAATTGATCACATAGAACTCCACCGTATGTATATCCGTGATCAGGGTCCACTGGGAAAATCTCGACTGAAATTTTAAACAAGCTAGAAATTGTCTTGAATTTTGAACCATCAAACAACGTACTCGTAATTTATATCTTACAATTATCTCCTATATTTTTAAACAGTAATCTAGAAAAAAAAGCATTTTGTATGATCAGAGGGGGCCCAGCAACAAACGTTACATTTGTTGAATTCACATTTATTGGAGAGCTCGTCTTATATGGTACTGGCCCCGAATTTATCAAATCACATAATGAAGGCGAAGCTTGCGAGCTCGAATCTGAAATTCAATTCACTTTTAGGTATTTTTTAAGGGTAAAAATAATTAGTAAATGTAAAAAATTAGGCTTACCGTCTCCCAAAGCGAAACTAAAAAAAGAAATGTGTATAAATGCGAAAGCAATTTTACCCAACATTTTTAACAATCGGTCGTAATGTCACATTTCATTCTGACGAGTTGATAGTTTTTTCTATTTTTTGAAATAATCAAAAAATAATTACTAACGTAAACTGATAAAGCATTCATAATACGTACATTGTACTTAGATAATGTGGTGAAGTGATACGATTCTTTTAAAATAGGCTTTTCCTGATATTTCCTCAACATGCTATTGAATTTTTAAATCTATGGTCGTTTTTTTAAGTGAATGTGATTTTGGGCTGGGAATGAGATGAAGGTCGATCTAAAACATGAAAATTACAAATAAACTACGAGTAAAAATCGTCGAAAAAATTTGAAAAGTTATTAAAAATACTGAGAAAATTATTTGAAATACTTTACAAATTACGAGATATCATCAGAATCGACTGAAATGCGAAAAAATCTTTGAAAATTTCATAGAATTTGTTTCAAAAAAACTAAATAAATTAAAATGACACGAAAAGCAATGTGCTGAAATGATTGAGCCTTTCCTGGTAAAACGGTAAAATCCGCACCCGAACTGATCGAAACAAAAATTACCCAAAATTTTGATATTGGGGTGAGAGGGGGAAAAAAACTCTAAATTTCGAAAATAGAATAAAATTCAAAAACCGCCAACGAGAGTTGCGTGTTCGATAGTATAAAGATCTACTTGGCCAGACGCATATGCTGCCCGTTGTAGAAAATTAAAAAAATCCAAAAATATGGCTGGATGTAAAAACTAGCAGAGTCCACTTAGCCGGACGCAGAAAGCGGCCCGTTGCGGATATGTCCGGAAGCAAAATGCCGCCCAATGTGAAAATTCAATAGCGCGTGATCGGAGCCTAAAAAAATCCAGCGCTCGAAGCAGTCGGTATGAAAAAAGAAAAAGATAGACGGAGAGAAAAAAAAATAGGGATAAGAAAAACAAACAAATTTATTAAATTGCGAGGGTAAAATTAAATACGAAATCAGAGACAAATTGCAAGGTCCCGGAACCAGCCCGGTTGAGAGGCCGCGATAAAATCGTACCGGAAAGCTTATATCTATTTGGCGCGACAGTTTACCTGCGAGTATGAAACTACTACAACGTATTACGTTTCGTACTCGCAATAAACTACGCGCCGATTCCCACCCATTACAGGTGTAAAACAACCCAAGAAAACTTTTTGACCCCACACCCCTTCACAAGGCATTGCTCTTTAAATATCGAAAATTCAATATTTTTTATATCTGGATGGGGTGGTCCAAAAATTTCGAATTTTTCACAGATTGTAGACACTATATAGGGGTACATGTGAGAATTTTTTCAAAAAAATTCTCCTGTATTTTCTGGTTGTTTTGAGGGGTTGAAAATTTCAAAAATTCGCCAAGAAAAGGAAAAAGAGAGCCGAATATTTTTTTTCCAACATTTTGGTTTGGTTCTTATTTAGAAATTTTTGGGAATTTTTTCAGGAACCTCAGTCAATTGGTTACACATCTGAAGAAAATTCCCAATTTTTTATTTTTTCCCTAACTAAATTCAAAGTAGTGCCCCAAGCCCAGTCCACTTTTTGAACAAATTTTAAAAAATGGAAAAAGCCAATTTCTAAAAAAATTTAAAAAAATTTCAAGCAAAATGGCCACACCGTAGGTACTTTTACCTAACTAGACGATTTTCGGTGATTTTTTACATTTATCTTTGTTTGGGGTGGGGGCTGAAAAATAGATATTTTCATAAATAAAATTTTACAGACAAAATGGTCTCAACACATACATTTTTACCCAAAACCCCCATTCATGGCAATTTTTCATCTTTATCTCCATTTTTAGGAACTTTCATTTTCTTTAGGTAAATTTTCTTAATTTTTAATAGTTTTTGAAAAGTCTTTAAGGGCACGATAATAATGAAAAATCGCCATAAACGGGGTTTTTGAGTAAAAATGTATGTGTTGAGACTATTATTTGCGAAAAAAATGTGTTTCTAAAAATATGAAAAATATTTAAAATTTTCATTCTTCAATGGCCCCCTAAGAACAGGCATAAATGTGAAAAATCGATGAAAATGGTCTTGTTGGGTGAAAGCACTGGTAAAAGGTACCTACGCTTTGACCATTTTGCTTAAAATTTTTGAAAAATTAAAAAATTGTATTTTTCATGTTTTTTTATTTTTAAAAAGGAGGGAGAGACAGCTCGCGGTATCACTTAATATTCAGTTGGGGAAAAAATAAAAAATAGGTGGAGAAAGTTTATTAGTAATACGAAAACGTATTTCATAATTTTTCTGAATTTATCAACGAAAATTCATATTTCCATTTGAAAAACGATGTCACCTTGAAAAAAAATCATAAAACAGTGTAATTTACGGGCTACTATTTCAACATTATTCGCGAAATAGAAGATGCCGCATTCAAAATTCACAGCTACAAAGAAGAGCGACGTCTTTTTGAAATTATAATATACGAGTTTGTAAAATTCCACTTCATAATTAGAATTATGAACCTCACGTGTTTTTTTTATTAAAGAAAATTCCCTCGTTTATCTACATTCGCGAAGAACATTTTACGACTTTTTATGAAATCTCAACATTTTATCAGCCATGAAAATTTTTAAATGCGTCATTTGGATTGTTGCGAAATTAAACTTTTAGCATGCGAGTGAAAAAAAACAGTTATGGGGTTTAAAAATAAAATGATGTGCTTTGATTTCAGATTTTGAATGCACTTTTCTGCAAAACTTTTCACTTGAGCTAAATTTTCGTAACTTTTTCAGCCATTTCGAACCTGAGGCTGAACTAGCCCAACATTCTAAGACTACTGAATTTTTTTCAACTCCCCATAATCAAAACTTTTATCGATAATGACCCAAGTGCATTCTCGACTAAACTAAAACTTTTGTGAGATTTAGCATTTGGTAGAATTATGAAATTAATTTTTTAATGAACAAAAATTGCAAGAAAAATTAATTGATCTAAAATAGGAATGAAAAAAATAAAACCAAAAAAATTAAAAACTTGAAAAACTGATTTTTGTGTACCAATTTAAAAATTAAATTATTAAATGACGGAATAATTCTGGTAAGTCTTGAAAACAAAATAAAAATGAAAGGTGGTTCACGTGGTTTTTTTTTAGAAAAGTAAAATAATAGTGTGAAAAATCCATTATGAAAATTTGAAAAAAATTAAACAATTTATGAAGTTGGCAAATCATGAATATTGAGAAAATATGAGTATGACCAATCTGGTTATTATTTGAATTTTTAGATTTTTCATTTTTTCATTTTCAACTTTTGGCAACACTGTGTCTCGAAAACCAGCTCCGTTTCAGACAAACCAAATATGACGCGTGTGATATGCCTTGAAGTTCTACACATAGGCAACCCTTCGTTCCGATCGCCGCTGTACACTGTGTACCGTTCCCCCGTTGACTCTTTTTGGAGTGAGTATTGTGGTTAGAAAGATGAAATGGCTAAAAAAAAAAGACCAAATCAGTGTCTTGGAATCGATGAATTGAAATTTTAAACATTTCGCGTGCTTTATATTTGTAAAACTTGAAATTTATGCCATGCGACCCTTGAAAATCAGTCATCGTTAAGAGGTGCGATAACTTCGTTAGGGTGGAAGTTACAAAAAAATAATAAGAACATTTTCAACCGAGAATTTTATAAAAAATATTTTACGTTCTCATTTTTTTTTTTCAAAAAAAAATGCAAATAAACACAAAAAACGCTACGAAGAGGTAGTTTTTTTTGAAAATTTTTCTAAATCCAATTTCAAGTGGTAGCTACAAACCATCGAAAATGTTTTAAAATTATTTTAAAAAGTCGAAGAATTTGATCATACATCGAATCGTATAAGTTGATGAAAATATGGTAAAAATATTTTTTAAATTGCAAAATATCATCAAAAACGACTGAAAAATACTGAAAATCATACAAAAATGTTGTAAAATTTGTTTAAAAAATTTGAATTATGACGAAAATAATTAAAAGTTATGTAAATATTCGGTGCAATTTTTGTTGAAATTGAAAATCGATTCTGGATTTGAAATCAGCGTGTAGAGAAACCCAGAATTCGATATATATGACGATTTTTTATCAATTTTTCAAGTTGCCCCCTTGTGGAGCAAAGGGGGGTCGATTGGGTCACTTGGAATGTGAATTTCGTGAGGTTATCGAGCTTAAGATACGATATGTTGTTTTTAGTGTATTCTCTCAGAATTTTATTATGAAATGCTTTATTCTGACAGTGGATCGAAATTATGTGTTGGGGGGGGGCAAGGGAGCTAAAGTGAAAAAATGATAAAATATCGTCATGTATATCGATTTAATGGGTTTCAAAGGTGTTAAATTCGAATCTCAATTTCATTTTTCATTTGAGAGGATATTTGACCATTTTTAATCATAAAAAAAAAAGAAGATAGATCCACATTGGTACATTGACATGTTTTGTCTTTTCTCAAGTTCAAAAAAGTCTGACAAAATGTCTAAAAGTCATCATCGAGGAATTGCACAATTAAAATGGACAAAATTTTAGGATTGACCCCAGCCATAAGACATATCCATGTCAAAAATGTTCAAAAAGTGGTAAAAAAATTGAAATATGTATTTTTGAAAATTGACTGAAATGTGTAGAAAATAATTGAAAAATTGATAATATTTCATTGAAATATTATAAAAATTGTACTTTACGAATATTTCAACGAAGTTCATCCTAACATTTATGAACGATTCTCATGATGCAGTTTAAAAAATTTTCTTCAAATTTCCATCAACTTTCATGACATTTTTGATATTTTTTTGACATTTTCAACTTTTCAATCATTTTTAGCAGGTGTAGATTTTTTTTTTAAATTGAGTAATTTTCAACAAATTTTGGATTATTTTAATGACATTTCAACCACTCTAACAACATTTTGGACAACTTTTGTAAAATCTCTTATATGAACAATTGAACACTGAACATTTCCACGAAATTTTGAACGCTCCATTCGAGTTCTCCTATCTGCAACTCACAGCCAGCAAAATGGAAAAGTTGAAGTTGCGAATTAGCCTCCACCAAACAGCTCAAAGCAAAAGTTGAGAAGGAACTTTATTTGACCTCAAAATAAATGAGAACCAAACGAAAATAATGCCTTTATTTGCATATTTATATCAAGTATACATAACTCAATTATTTTTTAATCAAAATGGAGTTACAGTTTCGGCAATTTCTTGACCTTTGTAAATGGACCTGCCATTGGATGGATTCAGACGCTGAGTACTATCCTGTATTTTACCTTCTCCATTTAGCAGGCTTCCAAATGACATTAGAAACTATTTGACAGAAAATTATGCACTCGTGAAAGGCAAATGGATGGTTTTTGAAAAAAAATAACACTTACTTGCCGTTTGCTCAGTTGAGCAACTACTTTCTTAGCCAAAATGTTGATCACACTTGGATATTGTTTACCAGTCTTCGGATCTATATACGATCCCAAAAAAGTGTAATATTTGTGAATGGAGGATAATTTATTTAAAAACGCGGTAAACAAGAGTGCTGGAAAAACTATCTGCGATCCAGGTTTACGAAGTAGGAAAAAGGTTGCAAATTGAACTGGATAAAATGCAGGGTTATCTTCAGCAGACTGAAAAAGTCAATGAATATGGTTATTTCTCCGATGGAATTGTTGAGCTCGTCTTTGATGTGCCAGACTAAAATGCTTACGAAATCCATCATGAAGTCAATGGCTGTCAGACCATCGCGATGCTTCAAAGATTCTTTAAATGAGCCATATTTCGAATTGTAGTGTATTAATCTGGTTGTTAGAGGAGTTCTGTGAAAAACAGTTTATAAATTGATTAGCAATACGAGTGATTTAAATTTGTAAATTTTTCTCATGTGGAGGTCTACCCTTTTCCATCGATTGTATTAAAGCTCCTGCCTAGTTTCGGATTCGCGTAGAATTCGAGTTTATGAAATTTGTAAAACTGGTTACACAGCACTCCGCCATATGTAGCTCCATTATTTAATGCAACTTGACGAACCTCGACTGAAATTTTAAACTGGCTTGAAATGGTTTTGAATTTTTCAATGTAAGAATAACATAATTTGTATCTTACAATTATATCCGGTATTTTCAAGTATCAACGAAGCGATGAGGGGGTTTTGTATGACCAAAGGGGGGCCGCGAACAGTCGTCACGTTTGTTGTATCCACATTTGTTGGGGAATTCGTCTCGTATGGTACTGGACCGGAGTTGATCAAATCGCATTTCGTATTATAGTGTAAAAAACTGTAAAAAATTATGCTTACTTTTTCCCAAAACGAAACTCGAAAGAGAAATGTATACAAATGCGAAAGTAATTTTACCAAACATTTTTAACAACCGGACGTAAAGCCACTATATTCATTCTGACGAATGTTCTTTATGTTTTCGAACAAACTAAAAGTAATAATTATTAACCTAAAGTGATAAAATAGTCATAAGAGTAGATAATCCGGTGAAGTTTTACGATTGTTCTAAAATTTTTCTTTCCTGTTACATTTTCACAATTTTTTTTTTTTAATTCTTAAATATATTTTCCCTTAGATGCCAATTTGTGCTTGGAAGGAGGTCGATAACAATTCAAAAATTTTATCTGCATATAAGTTACAAAAAAAAATTATTTAGGAAAAATATTTGAAAACTTTTGTCTACCTACTTACATAATAATGTCGCCAAAACTGATAAAATTATCGAGGAAATTGTTTAAAATATTTTAAAAAGCATTAAATGTCGTTAGAATTGATAGAAATCGGTTGAAAATCATTGGAAATGTCATGGAATTTGTCAAAACAAATTTTAGTGATGAAATACTCGTATTGAAATTATCGCATCAAAATTCTATGGAAATTGGCTAAAATGGGATGAAAAATTATGGAAAAAGATTGATTTAAAAAAATCAAAAATTTTGTTACAATATAAAAGTTGGTGAAAATTTCGTTGAAATGTTTTTAAAATAGTGGAGTTGATTATAACATTGTCAAAATTGACTGAAATCCAATGAAAATATTTCAAAATTAGTTCATATGTTCAAACGCATTAGGATTATAGAAATATTTTGAAATGTGACTGAAATTTGATTTTTGAGGGATTTTAATAAAATTTTGGAACAATTTTAATGGCATTTAGTATAATTTTAATGAAATTTTCAAAATTTCTCAGTCAATTTTGAACAAGGAGTTTTCGATTTATTTTCGCAAAATTTTGAACTATTCAAATCATTTTGAATGATTTTTTTAAATGAAATTTCCAAGCTTAAAGAAAATTCTTTATTTGTTGGAAAATTTCTCAACAACTAACTAATCGATACTTTGTTCTGTTTTTTTGTTCCAGGTGAGTTTGAATTTTTCGTCATATAAAAATAAGAGAGTGATACAAAATTATGAGTGAATGTTAGTACATACCTAGTTACCTACATAAAAGTAAGTAATTTTTATGAATGATTTATTCTAATTTACGTGTATATACCAACCTATCTACGAATCGAAAAGGCTTTGAAATTCCACTCGTAATGAATGGTATTAGGAATGAGGAAAATTACCCAAAATTAAAATTTTTATTTTAAAAAATGGACTAATAGATGGACTCTTCAAGCGGATTTATTGGTACATGGATATGCCGTTTAAAAAGTCTTCAGAATTTCCATACTATCCATTTCAAGTTCAAAAAAGTCAGACAAAATATCAAAAAGTCATTGTAACGGATTTTCGTAAGTGAATTTCGTGATGGAATTTTTTTGAAAATTTTTCCAAGTCCAAAAAAGTCTGACAAAATGTCTAAAAGTCAGCGTCTGGGAATTTTGTGACGGAATTTACGAACACAGAAAATAGACACGAAAAATGGGCAAATGATATTCCAAAAAAGTCTCACATAATTTCTCAAAATCAGTGGAAATCTAAGAATTTTCCGAGTCCAAAAAAGTTTGACATAATGACTAAAAGTCAGTGGAAAACTAAAAATTTTTTCAATTCCAGAAAAGTCTGGACATAAAGTCTAAAAGTCAGTGGAAATCTAAAAATTGTTTCAAGCCCAAAAAATTCTGACAAAGTTCTGAATTGTTTGTCTTGCAAAATGTCTAAAACTCAACATTAGACTATCTCTGAAATTTTCAAGTTCAAAAAGCTAATTGAAATCTGAAAATTTTTACAATTCCAAAAAAATCTGACATTATGTCTAAAAGTCAGCGTGACGAAATTTCATTACGCAATTTCGTCACGCTGTCATTTTTTGTTAAAAATGTCAATCTATGTCAAAATTGTCATTTTTTAGTCAAAATTGTGATTTCAGAGTAGAAATTGTCATTTTTAGTAAAAATCTCCGTTTTTCATCAATTGTTTTAGCATAGGATATGCTTTTGCTATGGGGAGTGATCTCGTGGAAAATTCCGTGACGAAAAATCGTCACAAAATT
>FIZU01064944.1:0-10115 GCA_900064475.1 Pseudococcus longispinus
CCCAACACTATACTAAAATTTTTCCGAAATCTGAGGACAGGGGCATTTTGGCCTCTTAATGGGGGTAGGGGAAAGTGTTGTACCCCGGAACGGTTGTACCACGGAACATTCGGCCACTAACACTCCAAACGGAATTTTGACTGAACTACATTATAAAGCATGACTAGGCTATGCTACAAAACGTAATATACGAACCAGACTTTTCATCTGTGGATTTTACAAGTGATAATGTGTGATGAAAGCAGAAAGTAAAATTTTTTCGAGTTTAACGAAGTGATTTTGAAACATTGATTATTAGAATTTTGAAACGGCGATAATTTTGACGAGTTGCTATATTATCCAAGTGTAAGTACAAATATTCACTTTTCCAAAAATGATGACGTAAAATTTTGTAGAATTTTTTTCCCAAATTTTGGCAACATCCTGTACCTGGGAACGAATTTTGCGTTGTACCACGGAACATAAATTTTTTATCTAATTTTCATAAATTTTGACTTTTTTTAGATGCCACGAAGTAAAGAAGGTATAAAAAGGGTGAAACTTGACCCTGGCAACATGGAAAGCGCTGTCCAAGCAGTTCTAGATCCCAAACAGCCGATGCCATATAGAGAGGCTTGTAAAACTTTCGGTGTTAAGCTAACTACTCTCCACAGACAAGTGAATAATTGTAAAGTAAATGGTAATTCTGAGACTTTTACTTACACGGCAAATCACGATCATAAAAAGGTATTCTCAATCCAAGAAGAAGAAGATTTAGTTCAATATTGCATTACTATTGCTCGTATGCAGTATGGCTTATCAAAAAAAAGAATGCGTGAACTAGCATACAAGTTTGCCATAGCAAAAAATAAGAACGTTCCTCCCAAATGGCACGAAAAAGAAATTGCTGGGGTGGAATGGTTGCGCAGCTTTCGACAGAGACATGGTGATCGTATATCTCTACGCCAACCGGAAGCCACAAGTCTTAGTCGGGCTACAAGTTTTAATAGGACGAATGTTAATCGTTTTTTCGAAAATTTGGATGCAGTGTTCAAGCGGTATGGCGTAATTCCACCAGAAAACATTTATAACGAAGATGAAACCGGACTCACGACTGTCCAAAACCCTCAGAAAATCCTGGCGCCTAAAGGGGAAAAGCAAGTTGGCAGTGTAAGTTCCGCTGAACGTGGGCAACTTGTAACATTTATTGCGGCGATTAATGCAGTGGGAAACTCTATACCACCATGCTTAGTTTTCCCCAGAGTTCATTTTAAACCTCATATGCTACTTGGTGCACCGAATGGTTCAATAGGCAAAGCAAATCCGTCCGGCTGGTCAAATGAGAAAATTTTTCTTGAATATTTGGATCATTTCATTCAGCACAGCAGAGCATCGACTGAGAATCGCGTGTTATTGATCTTAGATAATCATGAATCTCACATGTCCGTTGATGTTATAAACAAGGCGCGTAATTCGGGGATCATATTATTGACGTTACCCCCCCATACAAGTAACCGTATGCAGCCGCTTGATCTAACTGTGTTTGGTCCGTTGAAGACATATTATTCTCACGAGATGGACTTATGGATGAGAAACAACCCTGGACAGACATTCACAATTTACAATATAGCTGGAGCTTTGGGTGAAGCATTTCCTCGCGCTTTTACACATGCAAACATAACGAATGGATTCAAAGCCAGTGGAATTTATCCAAATAACCCAGATGTGTTCCCCGACCACTACTTCCTATGTAGTGAAGTAACGAATCGTCCACCTCCTCCTCCGGTGGCGGCTCCTTCTAGTTCACCTGAAAATGCTCCAATAACTCCTCAACTCGAAAACAGTGATGAAAATTCCAAAAAAGTGGTCACGCCAGAAGATGTTGTACCTTATCCTAAAGCTAAAGAGAGGAAAAATTGTCGAAAAGGTAGATAACTTTAAAAAGTCAATTTTGAAAAATTTCAAATATCAGATTTTGATTTTTTTTTTTTTTTATTACAGGACGAAAACTTGGTTGCACAAAAATACTGACATTGACCCCTGATAAGATTGCGACTGTGGTGAATCCGAATGTAACTCCTGAAAAAATTGCGAATGTGGCGAATCCGAATATTGTAGAAAAACTGCCAAAGAAAATGCCGATTAAAAAAAGAAAAAATGTGCCGCCTGTTGAACATGAAAATGAAGACTCTTCTAGTTCATCTGATTTCTCAACACATGAAACTGACGAATCTGTAGAAACATTTTCAGATTTGGAACCAGAAAAAGAAAAAATAGGTAATTTTGCTCATTTAAAAAAAATTCAAAAACGTTTACAATTTGAAAACTAAGTTACAATTTTATTTTGTCTTAGAAATTTTGGATTCCGATTTGATAAAAGATCGCTTCGTCGTGGTTAAATTAAAATACAACTCAAACACTAAAAAGGAGCACATCAAGTATTTTGTCGCTCAAATTACCGAGACAATCACAGGTGATGTAGTCACATGCGAGTTCCTAAAAAAGGCTAATCACAACGTTGGAAATTCTTTTGTACACCGAAACGTCCCAGATATAATGAAAATCAATAAAGAAGCCGTTGAAGAAGTTCTACCCACTCCGGCCCACAAAAGAGGCCATTACACCTTCTATAATTTGAATTACGACTGCGAATAAGTTGTTAATAAATAAATAGCTATGTGCTGACCATCAATTCGCTAATTATTTCATTTTTACTTCAATTAAAGATATGTTCCTAGGTACAACACCCATTGTTCCTTGGTACATGACCTATTTTACCACGGAACAAAAAAAGATGACTTTTTCAAAAAATTCTCAAGGGGGGGGAATGATTTAAAAAAAAAATTTCATTATCTCATTTTTTTTGTAAAAGACCATTCTTTGATAAAAACCATTCACATATTGAAAAATATTTAAGGGGGGGGCGTCAATTTCAAAAAAACGAAAAATCGTTCCCGGGTACAACACTTTCCCCTACCCTTTGTCAATCTTTCCCTTACTTTAGTGAATTTTTCTCTTATTTCCAAAAACATCAAACATTTCTGAAGTATTTTCATTGACATTTTATCGATTTTGACATGGATACTTACCTATGTCTTATGGCTGGGGTCAGTCTAAAAAAATTGTCCATTTTTTGTCCATTTTTTTGGTACATTAGTCTTTTCCATTTTTCGTGTACGTAAAAACAGCCACGAAAAATTCCTTGACGATGACTTTTAGACATTTTTGTCCATCTTTCCTGTTTATAAATTCCGTCACGAAATTCCTTCACGACGACTTTTCGATGTTTTGTCGGACTTCTTTAAATTTGGAAATATTTTCAGATTTATGCTGACTTTTTGTGCTTGGAATTGGATTTTAAAAATTTTTCAAAAAAATTCTATTCCGAAATTCACTTACGAAAATCCGTTATAATGACTTAGATATTTTGTCTGACTCTTTTGAACATGGAAAATTTTTCAAAAATCAAATGACTTCATGGACTTGAAAAATTCAATGAGCAAAAGCATATCCTATGTTCTATAATTTCATGGTGATATGAAAATGCAGGGGACTTTTGGTTAAATTTTTGAAAACTTATTTATTTTAAAAAGATCATATCCGTTATGCTTCAAGATTGGATCTATTTTCTGACATTTTTTCAGATTTTTCGGAATTAATTTTCACCTTAGGGACAAGAACAACATAGTTTTGTCATTTTTAAAACATTTTTTTACTTTTTTGGACTATCTTCGTTTCAAAATTGAATGTGTAGATGTGTCATAAGTATCGAAAGCAATAAATTTTCAAAGGGACGAATAAAAAAATCAAAATTTCGTTATTTGAATTAGTTCTCTCAACAATTTTTATGAGAATTGCAACTTTTTTTCACTAGGTATATGCAGAATTTTAAGCAATTTCAGTGCTGTTTTCAATTTATTTATTCAAATTCTATATGGTTTTACTTCCATTTCACGCAAAGTTTGCAAAAGACTCGGACAATTTTTTTCATTCTGAACGATTTTTTTGATGTTTTTTTTTTTTAAATCTGCGGTACTTGAGCACTTTTATTATTCCCGATTGTAAAATATGTAAAATATCTTGTCAAATAAGTAAAACAAGTAAAATGAGTAAAAAAAGTAAAAAACGAATGTTTTATTCTCTAAATTGATTGAACACACAATCACATGTGCATTGCGATTATTCTGAATTACTGATTCATCCGCGTCTTTTTTTTTACTCATTTTACTTATTTTACTTATTTTACTTATTTTACATTTTTACATATTTTACCAACTTATTTTACATGATGTAAAAAACGTAAAATAAAAGGGAAATCGTCAAATATTTGTTTTACGTTCCAACCCTGTTCCCGAGTAATTTAAAGCATTTTTTAAAGAAAATTTCAACACTTTTAAGTTTGGTAGAGTTATCATTATACTCATATTGCAGCTTATTTTACATAAAAAAATTAAAATGCCATTAAAATTTTTTAAATTCTATTATTAAAATTGTTTGAAGAAGTGCAAAACTTCTCAAAATAACTGAAAATCACTTAAATATTAATGAAGATTTTACAAAATCATCGGAAAACTGTTTCAATTGTTTGAATAAGTTTTCAAAACGACCACGACATGAAAATTTTTGAAATTGCTCAAAATTACTCAAACTGTGGTGGTAAACGTTGGTTGAAATTCCAAAAAAATTACATTTATAACGCGACTTTCAACCAATTTTTATAAAAATTTAATAATATTTTTTATGAGTTTATGAAATTTTATATAATTTTTGTGAGAATTTCCATATTTTTGATGAAGTTTTTATCAAATTTTTACTCAATTTTCATTTAAATTTTTTCGATTACCTTTCTCAGTTTCAAAAACTTGAAATAAGTATTTGATACAATTTCATTAATTTTTTAGAATATTTTGAATACTTTTTAACAATTTTTATGAATGTTTCAACAGGTTTTTCACAATGTGAAGAATTTTTGCATAATTCTGGTAAATTTTTGTGTTATACAAAACGACTTTAGGTACTAATATTTAGAAGTTTTTACCTCATTTCAATCAAGTTTGCAAAATACTTGAGCAATTTTCATCATGTTTTTAGAAAATTCTGCGATATTTAGAGGAAATTTTATTGATCTCGAGTTATTTTTAAGAATTTTTTAATGGAAATTTCCACATTTTTTTGATAATTTGAGAAACTTCTATGATATTTTGACCAACTTGATAAAAATTTACTAAAAAAGTACATTTTTAAACAATTTTGAAGGCATTTTCAATTAACTTTTTACCAAATTTTCCAAAATTTTGAACGAATTTCGTGATAATTCGAACCATTTATTCGCAATATCGCCGATACGATCGTACTTTACTGCGTGGCTCCACTTCGTCACTAGATGGCACTACCTACAGGCTTTTTTTACGTTAAAATATGGCCTGGAATCGATTCGAACGTTAATACGTGGAATCGAATCGAATAGAACGCGAAATTTATCCCAACGATCTCATCATTTCTTCGTTCGTTTTCATCAATTCGAGAAGCTACTAAATAAAGGTTAAAAAAGGGGCAAAGGATAAAGTTATACTCGTATAAACGTTGCGTAGCGTCGCGTCGCATGAAAGATTTTATCTAAAATGTACTCGCACATTTCAATAAATTACGAACCCCGATAACGTAGCACGTACGTAGGTCTTTTTATCCTCGATACCTACCTGCAACCTGCGTTACTTCTTGACCACAACGCGAAGTAGCTCTTTTGAAAATCATCAATTTAAAAGAAAATTTGTACTAATTACATTTAACGTATAGGTGTTACATTGTGTGTGTAGTATAGCGTGAAAAATAAAATAATGAATTCCCCAGCGAACGTTCAGAAAGTTATTGCAGCAATTTGGCACCATATAGATTCCGTTCCTTTCGATTTTTTTATGCTCGGTTTTTAACAAACGCATTTGTTATTTTTGGCAATGTTACAAACTGTGTTTTAGGATTACAATATTTATTTAAATAATACTTCTACTTCTTTTTTTTTTCTTTTATTATTATTATTTTCGCAGGCGTACGTACCTGATTGTAAAACCGTGTTAATCGGATTATCGAATAAGGATAATTCACTTTCTTCAGTTTTATCTGTGTATAAGCAATGTTCACCGGTAACCGATCGATATTTATGGCGGATTAATGAATTTCATCGCGATGGCGTGGTGTGACTTTTTATCATGGAAATTGTTTGGAAATTTGCCTAGACGAGGTTTTCAGTCAGCAGGTTTCGTGAAAACGAGTGGATGGTTTGGTCTGCTGTACAAAAAGCGGTTTAGATGTAATCGATAGTCTCATTATTGTCTGGTAGTTTTTGACGAGATTTTCAAGTTGCCTTGAGAAGAATTTTCGTCTTGAAGTGCTAATTACAACGATGAAAAAATTAGCACAAAAAAGCAAGACGAAGTTGTCTTTTTGAACACGAGCTGACACGTGGATTTTCGTCTAGTATGAACCAAAAGAAAATTTTGAAGAAGAAGAGCCATCAAAAATTGTCACTAGGGAACGAGCAGTAGAGGGTTTTAGGAGAGGAAACTCCCTTATTTTTGCACTTAGAGGGGTATGTGTATGTTTGGTATCATTTTCATATAATTCGAACCTTCTAATCCCGAATCCGTCATTACTTTCTCAGATTGAGCGTGGAGAAGTGATACAATCCTGAAATTTTCGTCACAGAAAATGGTCAATTTTTGTAAAAATTCATGCATCTGCTATGCATCAATTCCCATATTCTATGAATAATGGCTTCTCACCTTTGCAGAGTCGGAAAAAAATATGGATTTTCAATGCTCTACAATTTTTGTTCCAAATTTTTTGTCGTATCGTGATTTTTTTACTACATACAACGTAATTTTTTTGGGGACACCCGGGTGAAAAAATTTGCTAAATTGACGATACGAAAAAAAGTTTCGAACAAAAGTTGTAGAGTGATAAAAGTCAGTCATTTTTTTATTCTATAATTTTTTTCTATCTTGAAGTGAGAAAGAGCTAATCTTCAGGAAATGAAAAAATTCTGCCAATTGAAGCCCAAATCGGTCGCTACGCTATTCACATTCGATAATTATGAGAATACCCTACTCGCTGCCTGGAAACTAACTTCGATTTCAAGTTCAGGAGGTTCGAATTAGGTTACAGAAAGGTCATATGCCCCAATTGGTTAAAGGTACAAGGGTTAGGAAAAAGGAAACCGTGATTTAATGTCAATTTAAGCAAAAATTTGACATTTCACGCTGAACAAATTCGACAGATGCGAGAATTCTCCACTTTCTACCTAGAAACTGCATGACTTCAAATTCGGGTTTAGGAGTTTAGAATTGCAATAAAGACATGTATCTTGACTCAACTGGTCACCCCTACAGGGCTCAAAAATTAAAAAATTGTGATTTCATTCATTTTTTTCAAAAATCGATCGTTTTTTGCGACACAAACTGTATGATTGTGCCACTTCTCTACTTTCAATCGGGAAAGTTGTGATGGATTTGAGTTCAGGAGGGTTGAATTGTACGGAAATGATACCAAACATATCCCTGCCCCTTCATTTTAAGAAGTAGGGTCGTTTCCAATCCTAAAACCCTCTACTGTTCGTTCCTTAAGGGTAATTTTTGACGACCCTCCTACCTCAAAATTTTCTTTTGATTCATACTAAAAGAAAATTTACTTGCCAGCTCGCGTTCAAAAAAAGAATTGCGTCTGTGTTATCCTCCTTAGACTGTAGTGATGTTTAAAGATTTGTTGGGCGAATTCCCTTGTACTCATATCTTGAATACCTAAAGAATTGGAAACGATTTCTGGATGATTTGTGATATTCGACAAGGCAAAAAAATTGACGAATTTTAGGAGCCAGCACCCACTACGAGTTTTCCAAAGGATTAAAAAACGTCGACTGCGAAAATCTACGATACGATAAGTGATTCGAAGCGTTTCTTTGTCGAAGTACCCCATCCGATGGTTAGGAATTTCGATTTGTATAAATATTTACGAACGGATATTTTTTTTCATTCATATCAAATGCTAGAAACCGCTTTCAAATTCAAACGTCATTTTCAGTCGATCTGGACCCGACCCAACCGTTGGAACAACCTACATATACCATAGTTCTTTGTTAACTACGAATCTATTTTCGGGCCATATCTTTTATACACCATAATAATGAGACGAGGGGCGAAAAAAATAGTATAATATGCCTCAGGTTACATACCATAGCCTTAAAACTATTGTCCAATGTTGACCACTGAAAAGACGATACTTTTCGGTTTATAACCGAAGATAAATAAAAGTACGAGATTTGAGCTGGTCGATTCGTCGGTATGGCAAGTGCAAGTGGCGAGAGCTTTAGCCAGATGAAAGTTTCATTAAAAAAACCTATACGACGCGACGCGACACGCCGCGAGGATGAAAAATCAACAAAGCGACGACGGCGTACGGCCAAAATGAAGTTGAAAACGACCATTGTGGTCAAGAATTTAACCTCGTCCAAACATCGATGTTGAGAAAGAGAACTTGTGCTAATAACGCAAAAACCATCAAGTCGTCGAAGGGACCGCATACAATTTTATGAGAAAAAAACCCTTTGACAATGTTAACCCGATGTCTGATTGGTTGACGTGAATTACGATAAATCTGCGACAGCGGTACGCCGACAATACGTTATACGAGTATAAGATCGAGTTAGAGAAATTCAAACCCGGATTTAACTGATAATGCCGGGGCGAAATTGTAAACTGATAGCGAGCAGATGTATATGTATGTACGTTACTCTTCATAGATTGCAATTTAGGTAACCTGTGTCTTATCTACATATGTAATGTCCCGTGACACGAACAAACGATCAAGTAAAATACATCGGTACTGTACGTGTATGAGATTGGGTTACTTTGAAGTTTCGAATACTTTTTTTTCGTTTTTTCCCCCCGAATTTTTATCTTAATTTCGTTTCACATTTTCTTGCTCGATATTGCCAAATGGATGAAAACTGTTCAACTTTTTTTTTTTTTTAGCTGGTGCATTCGCTGTAATTTACATTTCCAAGTTTATTTTAAACTTATTCACTTTGTATCGAAGTATTTTTTCAATTTGTTTCGTGCATGATACAAATTGGAAAGCGGAGCTTGCGGATATTTTATGACGACTCTCTCCCCTCGCCTATCAGCATATACGTAACCAAACAAAAACTAAATTTTTGGCATATGTATAATGTATCCATCTACTTTTGAATTTTAGTTGATAAATAATCAAACTCCAAATGAATAGCCCTTCAGAGATGTCGATAGTTTGAAATTTTCATTGATTGATTACAAGTCAACGATATTGAAATTTGCTACGAAGAAAAAAACGAGGAATGAAACGATGAAAAATATAATATGTATGTATCTTTTGGTGGAAAATTTGAAAAGTCAATTCCAACGCTTTTTGGTGCAATTTAAAAATATCGAAGAAAATCAAAATAATGCTGGAGGCACCAGAAAGACTGGAAATGATGAAATTCAGTTTCGTTCGTTCGGTATCAGGCGAAGACTTACTTTTTATCAATTTTAAAAAAACAATACTTTTATTTAAAATTATGAATTGAAAAATTAACTCGAGCAGCTGAAGTTTTGGTTACGAAGATTTTTGAAAAATGATATTTTTCAATTTACAGTAGATACCTATAAATGAACTGTTGAAATATGTTTTAGAATCCTCTTCACCTAACACTATTTGAATTTTGAACCTAAACCCCTTCTCCTCGAATTTTTATGCGAATGAATTATTCATAAATTTTGATTTTCCAAAATGTCATGTTTTTTTTCGTTCTTCTCGAGTTTCTTAAAATAATTTCCAATTTGAAAATTGAACACAAGTCCGAACTCAACGTTACTCCACTACGGCGCGTGGCAAATACTGAGCTCGCGCTCTTTATGTTCAATTTTTAAAGTGGACGTTGAGGGACTGGTTAATATGTAACAATCGGGCTAAAAAATTTTTTTGGTCATTTTCTCATGAAATGACACCAAAATATGGGGTTGGGTCCCAAAAAAAATAAAAAATTTTTTCCCCTTCAAGTGTAAAGAATATAATCCAAGAACGTTTTTTTTCAGTTTTGAATTTTTTTAACAATATTGCCATAGTTT
>FIZU01064946.1:0-17592 GCA_900064475.1 Pseudococcus longispinus
CAGGGACAAAAAAGTGCTTGAAATTTCCTTTAAAACGAATATACACAAGGGGGGGTCAAAAAATTTGGGGTTTGGTTGTAATAATGTCAAAAAAGTCATTCGAAAAGGTCAAGCTAAGTCAAGCTTTTTTCTCGAAAAATTTTGTTAGACACCCTGGTAAAGTATTTTATCGGTTCGATTTTTTTGCTATCAAATTGTTTTCAAAGGAAAAATTCTTTAGAAAAAAAAAATAAAAAAAAACATCTCAGAAAGAAGTCCATTTGAAGGATACAGGGAAAAAACCAGGTAAGTCAATTTTTTCGAAAATGAGATAATTATAAAATAGTTTGAGAAACTTTAGCCGAATTTCAAAGTTAAAAATTCGTTTTTCTCAAAATGTTGAAAAAGTGACTTACCTGGTTCTTCCCCTGTACCCTTCATTTGGAAACAAAATTTTTTGGAAATAATTTTCTTTCATCAATTTTTTTATTTTTTATGCAAATTGCTAAAAAATTAATTTACCAACTTATTAAGTGCATTTCAAAATTATGCATTCAAAGTCATAACTTTTTCCAAAAAATTCAAATTTGCTCAATAGACGAACTAAAATTGCATTATGTTGAAGGGTAGATGATGCTCGATCTGGTGACTCATCAGGTGAAAATGTCAACCGATGATTTTTCTTTTCTAATATTATCAACTGGTTCCATGAAATGTCCCCTCCCCAATTTTTTATGCATTGCAATTTAAAAAAAGATAAGCTAGTTGATAATTCAAATGACTTAAAATTGAAATTTCTTAATGAAAAGATTATAAAAGGATTTTCGAATCTATACTTCTAAAGTTTTTCAAACTTTCAACAACATTTTTTGAAAAAATGTAGTGTGGGACGAAAAATTTCCACCCTTACTTTTTTTTTAGGACAAGAATCCAAATTTTTCAAAAAAATTGGGTAATCTTGAAAGCTGATTTCCTGTGCGAATTTTCAGTTCAAATTTAAAATCCTTCAATAATCTATTCGAGTGTTCATTTTGTTTTTTATTTTCTTAAAGTATGAAAAATTTTAATTTTGGGTAATTTGGGGCCCTGAAATATTTGGATTACAAACTCAAAATTTAAACTTATTTCCAAAAAAATGTCCCTAAAAACAGAAAATTGGAGGAGAAAAAATTCATCCACCAGATCTCTCCTGGGCACAAAAGGGTTGAATGTATATGATCATTTTCGTTTATTCTTTATTCAAATGTTTAACCTTAAAAAACATGTTTCAGATATAGTAAAAATTGTAGAAATTTTCATAAAAATCATGTTAAAAGTGACTAAAATGTGTATCATTATAATTGTTAAAATTTTCATCTTTGAAAATATCGTAAAAATGCTCAAAATCGTGAAAATGAATTGTAAATTTATGGAAATCGTTGAAATGTCGTAATAATATTTGACAAAATTTTCATTAAAATCTGTTTTTACTGGAACGCCGTAAAGTTGGTAAAAAAAAGTACTAAAAAAAGGTTCAAAAGATGATAAAGTTTGTTTAAAATGGCGTAAAAGTAAACGTTTTGTCAATATTTTTAATAATTCCAACAGGTATTTCAAATTTTTTTAAAGACATTTTCAGAAATTTCCACGAATTTTGATCATATCTACAATAGCATGATTTTAATAAAAATTCCAAAAAAATTACGGAATCGTATCAGCAATTTTCATGACTTTGACAATTTTCACTTTTTTAATGATAATTCTTAAAATTTCGATATTTTTTACGATGTTTGAACCAATTTTAAAATATTTCTAGTGTTTTTCATGAAAATTTTAACAATATTTCAACCTAAATGAATTATAACAAAACAATAATTTTTACATTTCTCCATTTTTTATGATTTTTCAAATGGTTCTAAGATTTTTCAACTGTTTTCGTCATTATTCTTAGATAATTTTATGAATATTTCAACACTTTTTATGATAAGTAGGTACCAACCTACCACGAAAAACTTGATAACCGGTGGTCGCTATTTTCATTATTTTATTCAAACAAAAAATAATAACCATGCAAAACTTTTTTTTTTTTTTAATATCCTGCAAAATTGCCTTCCATGAGTTTTCAGTGCGTTTTTCAAATTTCAATATGCAAAAATACGCTACTCCTGGGATTTTTGAACAAAATTTTCATGTACTGCATTTTTCAAACAGATACGTATAAAAATCTGCATAATTTGGCAATCATGCTAAAAGTATAAAAAAATTTAATTTTGGGTCATTTGAGGTCATGAAATATCCTCAAAATTTCAATATCTTTTTAAAATAGCAATAATGAAAAAATTGAAGGGGGAAGAAATTGAAATTCTTGCCTTACATCTCTTTCTGTTTTGAGGTTAACCAATCGAGTGCCATTTTTTTTTTAATTTATAGCAAATCTCATATGAATGCAAATGCAATGGAAAATGTTAAAATTCATCCTTTAGAGGTGCAAAGCTCTCCTGGGCACAAAAGGGTTAATTTTCACCATTTTCGTACTCTCTCTTTTGCCCAATCCACGTCTAAAGCTATTCTCAAAATTCCACCGAAATTTCAATTCGAATGGGTTTGGAAAAAAAAAAGGAAGCCAAACAATCGGAAACTACTCCGTATCGATTCGTTCAACAAGTAATTCCGCATCCGTCTACCAATCCAAAAACGCAACCTATTTTCAATTAATTAATACTCGATTTGGGGTCGAAAACAATACACATTGTTATTCATTCTTAATACAAGTTGAATGTGGTACCCGGAGTGAAAAACATTTGTTTTTTCCATTTCGTTTTCAAATCCATATACTCGACACAATTTAAAACATTTGTTTCCTGAACGATAATGAAACTACGGAAACCGAAGAAATCGTACAATAAAGTTTATAAATATACTCGGTGACGTTTCGTTTCGATGATAAAATAATTATTAATTAGTTTCACCGCGTTTCGTATTCGTATACCATCGTATGCTACTCAATTTACCTACGTAGATGCTTATATACCTATATATATACCACGCGATGGCATAACCCATGTAATATGATTCCTCAACGCACCGTTAGCTATGGGATAAAATTTCCAAATAAACTTTGGTGGTGTTTTCGCGTATACACCTACCTACGTTGACGAAGTTTAAATTGTATCTTGACTTAACATCCTACGCATTAAGACTTTCTCCGCTCCGGTCCTCCGGTCACCGATGCGCGTTTCTCCCAATCAAATGATAACTATCGACTTGAACCGAGGCGCGGACTCGGGCCGAACTTGCGCACTAACTTGAGTATAAAATTTACCTGTCTTGAGATAAAAAAAAAAAAATCCGTTGGCATAGTCGGTTGTTTGCGGCGAATAAGTATTGTTTAAATGTTACTTTGCGAAAGTCGAGGTCGATCTGGCGAGAAATTTTGCCCAACGTGTATAATCGCGCCTTCGCCTCGCTTCAACTTGCTCCTCGCTGTGCACCATCCACCTACAGCGATGACGTAAAAAGGGTATACTTTGTATCGCGTATATTGGGCGAATTTCAGCGCGAAAGGGTCTGCCGAATAATCGAACCCCCCTCGTACAATTTAATCTCTCCATTCTGGCTCGCTAATAGTCGCAGTCGCGTTGACGATACTGTACGTACATAGTCGTAGGGTTATTTAAAAACATCGAAAACCAATCAATATCGTCGAAAAAGGGACAAGTGTACATAGCTAGGTGTACGAGTATTTAACCGATTGAAATTGCCGATTAAATACACGCTTGTCGCGTCGTTTAATGTCTATTTTATCGCTATTTATTATTTATTTTTCCGACTTTTTTTTTTTCAAACCTCATCAACGCTCCATTTAGAGAAGCTATTTATGTACAAACGACGTGGCGATAGCGAGTGCCGAATGTCGCCTCGCACTCGTCTCTCGTTTATTCTACGTAATGATACTGCTATTCGAATGCTCGATGATGTTTCCCTTTCTGTGTGGTCTTACTTCGCGGAATTCCTACTCGGTTGACAATGACGTTTGATGGGGGTTCTTTTCACTCGCGTTTGAAAATTGACAATTGTGGCGGCTGCGGACGAACTTCAAAGCCTGCAAAGGTCGGTGGGTCGCGAAACGATCCCGGTGTAAACGAGTTAACGGAAAATTTTCATTTCGAAGCCGAATTTTATGTCAGTGTCGTAAACTTTGGCCCAATTTATCGAGCTGGGGTTTTCCATATCCGTGCAGTTTGCGTGTTTTCACCAATTTCAATTTCAAACTTCCGAATAAATTGTTTAAATTTGAACTAAGATAGTGAGTGAAGTTTTCCCGCCAACTACGGGTATTTTGTGGGGAGATTCCGACGTCGATGGGAAATTCTGAACATGTGAAATAGGACGTAACATTAATCCTCTTTCAAAAATTTCCTTGACCTTCGACTATCGGATATTCAGGAACGAAAATGTCACCCCAACTCAAATAGTCTTCAGAAAATCTGTAATTTTCGAAAAAATGGATAAAAAATTTATACAAGTTTGCCCTTACAGGGAAAATCCTTCAATCATGGATATAAAGGGTGGCTCATGTAGAAGGTTGATGATTAGAAAATGAGAAAAAAACATTTGACTGTAAAAATCTCGAAAACTACGCCTTTTAGAAAAAAACTTACTGCTTCTAGTAGAAAGAGAATTTCAAGCTCTACAATTTTGATTCTTAGCATTTTTTTCATAGGACCCTTAGTTTGGCCAGAAAATCCATGTTTATGAGAACTTTTTTCCATTTTCAAAACAATAGAATTTGTATGCGGGCTAAATTTTTCATAAATGTAAATTTTCTAGCCAAATTAAGGGCCCTGTGAAAAAAATGCTAAGAATCAAAATTGTAGAGCTTGAAATTTTCTTTGTACTAGAAGAAGGTAGTTTTTTTCTAAAAGGCGTAGTTTTCGAGATTTTTACAGTCAAATGGTTTTTTTTTCAAACCCATCGATCGTCTTGGTATGTAGGCTATCCTGTACTTTTTAGGGCTTAATAATTCAAATTGTTTGACCAATGATACAAAACGGTTGAATGATTATATATGTCCTTGATTTTGTGAACATTTCAACCAAAAGTCGAGAAAGGAAGGTAGGGTACTTGCAAAAACACATTTAATTGCATTTTTCAATAATTTTTTCGAGGTTTCAATTTAAACAGAAAGTAATTTTTTTCACAATTTATTAGATTCAAAGTCATCAGATTGTTAAAATAATTGACCTCAAGACTCAAAATGAAACTTGAAATGTGAGATACATAATTAGAAGTAAATGAAGTGATTTGAAATTTTCAAGACGGTTGTGAGATTTTATCAAGAATTATAAAAAAATATCAATTTTTCTGATAGTCTTGACATTTTTGATCAACAATTTCTGGTCACGTATTTTTTCTAATTTGACCCCCCCCCCCTCCTTAAAACATATCCAATTATACATGTTATCTAATACTTAAAATTTTGCAAAATTAACATTGGAACCGACTCGAGAGGGTATACGATAATAATGGTCATTTATTCGTTACAATTCGAGTATTTCTATTTGAAAAAATGAAATTTGGTAAATTTTCAAATTACTGAGCAAAATAAAAAACACGTGATTGCTATTATTTCATGACGTTATCAAAAGGTTATGCTTCAAATGCTGTGAAAGCCTCATGATGATGACATAGAAGTAATAAAAAAATGTTTTTTTTAAATTAAATTTGCCATGGAAATATGAACGTAATCGAATGTTTAACCAAAATGATACATTTGAAGCTGAATTGCAGCTTTTTGAAGTGAAAATTCGAAAAAAAAATTTCAAAAGACCATCTACACATTGAAGTAGAACTATATTCTATATTTCAGCGAATTTAAAAAATTTTCAGCTTCCATTTATTAGAAGGTAGATTTTAGCCACCACTTAATCTAAAAAAATATATTGAAAATCTGAAAAAAAAAAATTTATTTTTTCAAAAAAATTTCCCTCTTCCCTCGAGCAGTATTTTTTTTGAAAATTTATTCATTTAAAAAAACTATCTCAAATTAAATGAAAATTAAATTTTTGCATGCTACGATGATTTTGGGTGACCAATTACCATCGGTTCAAATGTAGGTCAACCTGCTAATTACACTTTACACTCAAAACTTGAAATTCGGTGGAAAAAAT
Source organism: Pseudococcus longispinus (assembly GCA_900064475.1). Taxonomy (NCBI): domain Eukaryota; kingdom Metazoa; phylum Arthropoda; class Insecta; order Hemiptera; family Pseudococcidae; genus Pseudococcus; species Pseudococcus longispinus. The sequence continues at coordinate 6,129 of FIZU01064946.1, forward strand.
TTCATTTTAAATAAGTAATAAATTCTCCTTAAATATGTCCAACGAAAGAATTTCTCGATGTTAATACTGAATTTGTACATTGCGGTGCCCGAAAATCTTTTTCAAAATTACATCTCATAAAATGACAAACTAAAGAGTCAGGGACAAAAAAACATGAAATTTCGTTTCTATGCAAACCAGTAACCACGATGAAAAATTTTCAAATTACTCTAGCTCGCTGAAAAAAATAGATTAGGTTTGCCATCGCGGACACCTGGACAGACACATATGCCTCCTTCTGAAACAATGGAATGGAAAATTATATACTTTCGACAGTTTTTTTGGACTCAGTTATGTCTTCGAATGTTGTCAGTTCTGCAAAAATCTTGGAATGTCCTTTGCCCCAAGTTCTAATAAACTACTTCTTTCGAAGTGGCATGAAGGAAAAATAAAGGAATATATTTTTAATAATTTTATTATAATATCTGCATTAAAATTTTATATGATTCTAATTCTAAAAATGTTAATTATGTTATTTTTTTCGTTTGTTTCAGGTGAGTAAACTATTTTCGAATGCAACTTTAACATCCTTTCTATTTTTTTGAGAATCGAACGGTATGTGCGTAATTTAGATAATTATTGATGAAATTCTAAATTTATTATTCTCATATTCCATGAATTAGAAAAGTCATAGTTTCTGTTGAATCAGCGAAGTCAGCTGATTCATATACGTGAATATCAACTTTTCAGCTTTCAGCGAATTTTCGTTGATGGAATCGTATAAAATTCACTGATGATAACAAAAAAAATTATTGCAAATGGGTATCAGTAAATTATTAAGATTTGAATTCTGTTTAAAATGAATTGACCATAGTCAAAAAATAATTTTTTTCGTAATTTTTTACTGCAGTTGTTTGTTTAACCAATCCCTTAATTGTACTCACAGTCAAAAATCTCAATACTTTGAGACATTATCTGATTTCAAACAAATTATCAAACACTACTCTATAAGATCAGAGATATTGGGAAAATTGATTACTTATTTTGAGAACAATTCAAAGAACAAATAAAAGTTGGCATTATTGGATGGGAAGCTCAAAGTGAACAAAAAATCATCATTTTCGTACATTTTCCCACTCAACATTAATTCGTTTCGACTAGAAAATATCTTGTCCTTTTTGAAAAGACAAGTCGCCCTTGCCCCCCATTCAGTCCGGTCTTGAAAGATACAACTAATTGAGGAAATTACAAGTTTACGAGATATACGATGCCTATTGAAAGATACCCTAAAACATGTCCCACTCCCAGAATGAGTACAAATCTACGGAAATGAGAAGTTTTTTGTTTTTCAACAATTAAACAAGTCGATGGTAATGGTGGGAAACCGAAAACAGCGCTAATTTCGAAATACCTTATGCATGAGTGCATTGTTTGTGATAAAGAATACACCGAAAGTTACCTAGGTTCAGATTGGTGTACGGAAATTCATTCATTAAGAATAGATTAAGGCGACGGCGATGTGCTCTGTGCGAAGGCTCACGACCCAAGCAACGTAATGTTGGATTTGCTTATCTATGTAATGAATATTCACTCTTCAAATATTGAAGAGAACTAGTCATTATAGTGGATTTTGAGAAGAACCTACGTAATATTACGTGAAAAGAAGTGTTTACGTATAGATTTTGAAATATTAATGATCAATGGACTGTAGGGGAATACAGAGTCGATATCTGTGCGTGGTTTAACATATGATGAGTCATTAGTGGTAAGGTGAATACAATGAGGATGGAAAAAGGGTCATTGGTATGCAGGGTGTCCCATTTATAAGATCGATTTTTTCGAAATTGAGAAAAAAACACTTTGACTGTTAAAATCTCGAAAACTAAGGCCCCTAGAAAAAAAACTACCCTCGTTGAAAAGAAAGAAAATTTCAAGCTCTACAATTTTCATTCCTTGTATTTTTTTCGGAGCACCCTTAGTTTGGCCAGAAAATCCATGTTAATGGGGAAATTTACGAAGTCGATAATTTCAAAAATGAAACAACTTTGACTGCAAACATCTCGAAAACCAAGCCTTCTGGAGAAAAAACTAATAGCTCATTGGAGAAAGAGAATTTCAAGCTTCAGAATTTTCATCCCTTGTATTTTTTTCGTAACACCCTTAGTTTGGCCAGAAAATCCACGTTAATGAAGAAATTTACGAAATTGATCATTTCAAAAATGAAACAGCTTTGATTGCAAATATCACGAAAGCCAAGCCCTCTAGAGAAAAAACTAATAGTTCATTGGAGAAAGAGAATTTCAAACTGTACAATTTTCATCCCTTGTATTTTTTTCGTAGCACCCTTAGTTTGGCCAGAAAATCAACGTTGATCGAAAATTTACGAAATTGATCATTTCAAAAATGATTCAACATTGATTGCAAATATCACGAAAACCAAGCCTTCTGGAGAAAAAGCTAATAGCTCATTGGAGAAAGAGAATTTCAAGATCTATAATTTTCATCCCTTGTTCTTTTTTCGTAGCACCCTTAGTTTGGCCAGAAAATCCATATTTATGGGAAATTTAGCTCATATACAAAGTCGATGGTTTTGAAAATGAAAAAAAAATCATAAACCTGGATTTTCTGGCCAATCTAAGGGTGCTACGAAAAAAATGCAAGGGATAAAAATTGTAGAGCTTGAAATTCTCTTTCTTTTATGAATTGATATTTTTTTGTATGGGGCTTAGTTTTCGAGATTTTTGCAGTCAAAGTTGTTTTTTCCCATTTTCCAAACCATCAACCCTATAAATGGACCACCCTGTACATCAGTAATGGCTTAAGCATTTATGTAATGAAGATTTCGAGATGGTAAGCAGGTTTCGTATTTTTTTTTGTACAGTTGACTAGTGAATGTTCGAAAGAACTGGCTCACCATTAACTAGGCAAACAATCCTATCGATGAACCACGTCAGCCACTGTGGCAATTCCTCTTCAAACAAGAAATCTCGCTAGTTCTGTATGTACACGATGTCGCATTACATGCACATCTATATTTAGCTTTAGCCGAAGGAAAAACAATTATAAAAATAAAAACGTCGATTAGCGTGGTAATTTGTGCAAATACAGCTCGACGAACTGGTTAATCTACTCGGTCGGTTGAGAAAGATGAGGCTGCGAACCATGGGGCATTGTTTTGTTGGTCTGTTTGCGCTGTGTTCCGGTTACTCGCCGTTTTACGATCGCTAGCGAGTAATTTAGGTTGATCGGTTTGTCGATCTCGGTGCTTTGTGAGGTTATCGATAATTAGAAAATTTGTACCGTTATTAATAGTGCGGCATGGCAGCTCTGGCATATTTGTGTTTTGGAAAATAATCGAACGGAAGTTGAATAACCTTGGCAGGATGGATTACCGCAAATGCACAACTGCGATGACGACGTCTGGTATTATAAATACTCATGCTTAGAATGATTCTAGCATCTTATGGACGTGCTGCGTTACGTTGGTTGGTGATTTGCTAATGAAATGGAAGAGATTCGCATAGCGCGAGGTTTTATTAATGGATGGCTCGGATGAATGAAGCCAGGATAATGATAGTGGTAGGCATAACCGAAGCCCGAGACGTGGAGTGGTACATGGTATGTACTTAGTCTGCGAGTACACACGACTGCGCCGCTGCAGTAATAAAACCCATGTTAACTGGTTAGTTCCCGGAAACCGCCGACCTAAATTTTTCACCAGACGTGGCCTTGTTAAAATTTACTACAGATGGTAGTTTTTTCCTCTTCTTTCCACCGCGCTGCGCTGACCGGTACCTAAATTTATAGACGGTTGAGTGGCCGAAATCTAGCCTCGAGCTTACCACGTACGTGACCCGAACGGAATTTATACGAAAGTGAAATACGATCAGTTACTGTGCAGAGTTTTCAATCGTTTACAAACTATGTCGAATGTGCCAGCAATACCTGCATCGGCTTTACGTGGTCTTTCTCACGATTCGTCACTCGAAAGCTGATTAATATTTGACTCCGAAGTGCCAGGCGTTGGATGGAAGCGATCGACGCAGGCAGCACAGCCAAATGGCGAGTGAACTCAGTACGCGAGAATCTATCTGGTCGAGAAACCAGTTTGGAACCCGATCAACGAAAGGTTACAGACGGGAAATATTTTCAGATGAGTCGATACACACCTTGGCAAGCATTTGATAACCGGTGCGGCGTTGCTTTTTTGTGTAAAAATCCTTTTCATTTCAACGTGGTGGTTTTTATTAGCGAAGTTAACGTATTGAAAATAATTCGAAGGGAACCTTTCGTATGCGATGTCTGTGTGAATTGATGGTGTATTTCGACGGGTTTCGTGCACGGCGATGTAACCATATGGTTGTATTTTCTACAGCCGAATATTACATGTACGTGTTTATTTTGGTTCTGGCACACCTTGGGCTCGGTAACTGTTTGCAGTTGAAAAGTTCGACGATATTTTCGTAATTTTTTATTCATTCGAGTAATTGTCAAAGTGAATGACGGCAGTATGTTGATGAAATCATAACTGTGTCCGTATTAAGGTTTGTTTTTTTTAGACGTGTGAAGTACTCGCAGTTTCACTTTTCTAACGTTATTTTTTTTTACTTTTTCGCGCACAGTTGTTGGAAAAAATGTCTGGGTTGTCTATTTTCTACGTAGGTAGCCAAGTACTTGAAATAGGAAATTATTTGTGTATGAATGTTTTGAAAAGATTGTACATAGGCTAGGTTGTGCATGTACGTAGACCTGCTCTGTATTTTATATATCGCGGTTACAATTGTATTGCAATAAAGGAGGCATTAAGTGTATTATTTTTGCATATTTAGGCGACACGGTTGATATTCCATAGGTTTATGATGACAACGTACTTACTATAATGTAATGTACGTACCATATTCAAAACTACTTTCGTTCTTTTATTCGTCTCGACGAATTGTCGCACGCAATTCGGCTTTCTACTTTCCTTTTTAATGATTTATTTTCGTATGTACATCGTTTCTAAAAGGTGCGAAGTGTCGCGTATATGCCTGTGTACAGTGTACTGTAATGTGTAGGATTTTCAATTAGATGATTTGTGGGATGAGTCTGGAATGAAATTTCCTTTCGGTCTTTGTGATGCAGATTTATTATAGTATGTAGGTATCTGAAGTGGTTTGCTGAGAGATGAGGTGGTTGTATTTGTGTGATTTTGCGCGGACTAGCCAATTATAAAGTGGAAAAAGGGTCAAAGAGTCGAGCTCGTGTTGAATTTTGATCGAAATTCGATTTTAACATGAAATGGTCGGGAAATCGCCTTTGTATAAAAAGTCAGGAATTTTGCGAAAACCATTGAGAAGCCAAAATTCTGAAAATAAATTCCGACATGAAATTTTGTTACGTTGACTTTTAGACATTTTGGCAGACTTTTTTAGACTTGGAAAATTTTTCAAATTTCCGCTGACTTTTTGGACTTGACTTTCAGACATTTTGTCAGACAAACACTTTAGATTTTTTGGGCTTGGAAAATTTCAGAGTTCATTCTGACTTTCAGACAATTTATCACGCTATTTCAGACTTTCAAGACCTGAAAAATTTTTCAGATTTCAAACGATTTTTTAGACTTGAAAAATTTCAGAAATTATGACTTTTTCAATTTTGAAAAATTTTATAAAGTGGTCAGTTGACTTTTAAACTTGGAAAAATTTAGATTGTTTTGAAATTTGACTTTTAGACATTTCACGAAACATGATAACATTGCGTTCGACTCTTTGAACTTACCATTAGATAAAGTCTGACATTTTGTCAGAGGCCAGACTGGAATGTGCACTTCATTTTGGCATAGCAGAAAGAGCAAATCCTATGTTTTATACTTTCATGGGTATACTGTGGAAATGGAAATAATCAGAGGGTTGGGGAAGGGATTTTTTGATAAAAAGTTGCAATTATGATGTAATTGACACAAATCACTGTAAATAAATCTTTATGTTTTGTAAAATTTGACAAAATGAAAAAAATAAATAAAAAAATGAATATTTTTTTGTAAATATTTTGTAAATGCCTACAAAATATTGAAAAGTGGTACGAATATGCGAAAATGAGCCAACTTTGAAAATTAAAAATTAAAAATAAGGTCTGAAAATAAAAAAGCCAGCATCACCCATGAAAAAAATGGTTTCGGTATAATTCTATGGAATTAGGGTTAGCCTTGTAGGCAAATTCAGTGAGAATTATATAAAATGTTGTGAAATTATTTTAAATTTTGTACAAACGTCGAAAATTTTCATAAAATTACTGAAAATACTGTAAAAATGGCGAAAAAAACATGAAAATTGTTCTAAATTTCGCAAAAATTTTTGAAATTGTCGTGAAAATTATTCAAAATATCGCAGAAGAGCGCAAAAAATCAAGAATTATTGACAAAAATTGTAAAAATTGTTGAAATTTGCATCAAAATCATTGAAAGGAGGATAAAAGTGGCAAAAAAATATGAAAAACGAAGAAAATGTTCTTATGTCAAAATTTCAACTAAAATCGGATATAAATGTCGTGACAAAAAATGTCAAAAAAATCAAACGTCTTCGTAAAATTTGAAATTTCCATTAAAATCAACTGAAATGTTGCAAAAGCGGTCAAATAATCATTAAAACTGTCGAAAGTTCGGTTTAAATTTCATAAAAATCAGTAATAACTTCATTGAAAATGTTAAAAAAATAATGAAGAGTATCGAATATCTTGTTAAAGTAGTGAAAATATTCTAAAAGTGGTTGAAATGTTGTAAAAATAGTTGAAATAACTAAAAATATCGGAAAAAATCATGAAAATTTTTAAAAAATTTTGTCAGAATCCTGGCAATTTTTACGAGATTTTCGACGATTTTTATGAATTTTCGATGATTTTTTTCATATTTCAAAATGGATTTTTATGAAAATTTTAACAATTTTTACGAGATTTTTGACAGTTTTAATGATTTTTTGACTATCTTTATGGCAATTCCAACAATTCTTTCGAAATTTTCGACTATTTTCTTGATTTTTGCAGCGTTTTTAATATTTTTAAAAGTTTTTGTCAATATTTTGACAACTGTAACAAAATTTTCAACAATTTTCATGATTTTTTGATATTTTTTTTCTTATTTTAAGTGATTGTTATGTAAAATTTCTGTAATTTTTACGAGATTTTTCAACAGTTTTCATACGATCTTGTGACCAATTCTACTATATTTTTGCTATTTTTACAGCAATTTCAATTCTTTTTACTATATTTTCAACGATTTCTATGCTTTTTACATTTTTTACAATATTTTAGCTGATTTTTATGAAATTTTCGATCATTTCAACAATTTTTTATGCTTTTTTGAACGCGATTTTAAAATTTTTAAAATTTTTGTTTGAACCAATTTTACAGTCTGAAATTTTTAAGTCCTAAAAGTCATCCTGGGTGACAAAATTTTGAGATACAAAAACTTCCCTCCTCTCCCCCCCCCCCCATTTGACATACTCATGTCAAAAGTTGTATATGGTGTGATCTATTCGTATGTAATTATAATAACTCAACTCGAGAATTCCAGATGAAGTATTTTATGTGAAACACGATCTAAGTAGTTATGTAAAATTTGATGAGATTTATATCACTGCATCCAACTAGATAACAATGCCTCCGACTAAATTGTATATAATTTGATCGTATCTTCTTGAATTAAATAATCGCAACTTCAAAACATTGGTACATCTAATTTGATCTAATTATACAATATGTACAAGGTAGATCCAACCAGATTTAAACCATTTTTATCCAGTTGATAAGATTCAAACAAACATGAATGGTTCCAAGTTGATACGAGTAGAACCTTCCCAAAATCAACAATTCCGAAGCTCTTTCTTCGAAAGAAAAACTTGTTTGGTTAATTTTTTGTCAACTTTTTCGATTTATTTTACGTTCTCAGCTTTTTAACAATTCGTTTGTTTCAAGGTGGTAAAGTGATCCGCTCACACTTTTGGAACTTTCTGCGGGAACTCCTTCTTCAAGGCTAAGAAAAAAATATGTAAATTTGTAATCTCATTTAATTGTAAATTATTGCACATGTGCGACTACATTGGCTGTGGGAAACTGGAAATGTTGTCGAGAAAATCATTCTTCAAGGAAAACAAACAAAAAATTGGAAATACCATCTAGTTCTATTTATTTCAATAAAGAAAAAAGAAACATCATTCCGAAAGAAATTTGCACCATATGCACTATGCAGCTAAATATACACGAATTTTTCAATGTCATCGGTTAAGTACAAAACTGCGTTTGCAATTATGTACATTGTACATGTATCATCTTCACGGTCGTAGATAAATAATGCAACATTGCATCCTACTCAAAGAAATTCCACATTTATTCGCAAACTTTTTTTCTACAACCATCTGCCACACTATTTCTTTGTTGTGAATGGCGATAAAGCCGAAATATACACGTAGGTGGTTTTTTATTACACATTTTCCTGCTACCAATTTGATGGAAACCCCATAATTTTCGTGATTTCCCAATAGATCCGCGCCTGTCACTTATTCATTCGTTAACGTCTAAATTTTTTTCCTAAAACGTGGCTTTTTCTTTCTCGTATTATGCCACGATATAAGAAAAATGAATATAATTCGAAACCAACGTCGCGTCACGTCGAGAAATTCGAAACAACGAGAAAATCAATATCGCGACGTTATTTTTAATATCTCATTAAAGATAAAGAGACGAAGGGATAGAGTAAAAACAGTACGAAAACAAGATCACAAAGTAGAATACGTTTGCCAGCATATCCGACAGCGTGACATCTTTATTTCCTCAAATGACCAACATATCTCTAATGCATATGAACATATGTGTAGCGATTTTTATCGCATTGTGAGCGACGTGGCCTGGCAGTGGCCACAACGTTGGGAGCTTTTTCTCGTTTGCCATATTTTACCTTATAGGCGGGCTACCTTATTTGAGAAGGTCGCTGCGACCAAGAATGCATAACAGGATATCTTAGCTGTAATAATAGTTATTCATGGGTACACAGTCACGACCTTTTCAGACGGTGAAATGTCCTTTAATAATGATACGGTGTGTTTAATGAATGCACTCTCTCTCTCTGTTTCTTTTCTCCTGTCACTAGAGTTGGTAATGCGCGAGGTATGATTGTGACTTCTTTCGAGGGTGATGTACTGTCATTGAAAGGTGTCCTGTACTGTGCATGATGTGTGATAATATATTTATATATACCAAGGGGTATCTTTTGTATATGGTTGCGATGCAGATAATAAATTTTGTAATGGGAAATTAAAGTGATTGTGGTCGCGAATCGTCCTTGATTGGGTACCTGTTTTATCTAGTTTCACGTAGAATACCGATACTTACTTTGAAGCGGTGGATGGCGATGTCGATGTCTCGCAAGCGGGAAATTCAAATTACGTCATGACATTGGCGATATCTACAAAGTAATTTCGTTTTCAATTGTTTTTCATTACGGTTGAAAGGAGCAAAGTTGGATTTATGGTGAATTGCAGAATTTGATCGAGAGTACTGGAATAATGGAATCAGTATGGAAATTGAAACTTGCCAAACTCTACAGTTTCTGATTGAAGTTAAAAATATGTAGTTATCTTTTATAAATTGCAAATGGATCGATTCAAGAATTGATCAGAATATGTTTCAAATGAACATTTAATTATTAAAAACAGGCGATTATTAAGCTCTCGTGTTGGGACAAATTCTGATCCATTTTTGGATTACGGGTATAAGCAGTTAGCACGAAAAAAATGATTCAACTTATTTCTTTTTTTGAAAACGAGTGTTCATATGGTTTTTCTTTTGATATAAACCAAAAGAAAATTTTGAGGAAAGGAGGCCATCAAACATTTTCCTTGAGGAGTCAGCTGGAGACGATTTTAAGAGTGGAAACATCCCATTTCTGCTTGTGAAGGGGTATGTGGAATATGTTTGGTAGTAGATCCTCGCTTTTGCAGAATAGAAAAAAAATTGTAGGACAAAAAATGACAAATTTTTAATACTCTACAACTTTTGTTTCAAGCTTTTCGTCATATCATGATTTTTTACTGCAATGTAATTTTTTTTTGGGACACCCGGGTAAAAAAATTTGCTTTTTTTTTTTTTGGGGGGGGGGGGGGGGTCACCGGGTAAAAAAATTTGCTAAATTAGTGATACGAAAAAAAGTTTCGAACAAAAATTGTAGAACGTTAGAAATTCGTAATTTTTTATTCTATAATTTTTTTTCTACCTTGAAGTGAGGAACAGCTATTCTTCTGAATGTGAAAAATTCTGTCAAAATAAGCACAATTCTGTCACTATACGACTATACGCCATGCACTTTCGATAATTATGAAAATTCCCTAATTGCTACCTGTAAACCAACTTCTTCAAATTTCAGTTCAGAAGGGTCTAATTAGGTTAAAAATGCGTCTTATACCCCAATCGGTTAAAAGTATAAATGTTGGGAAATGAGTAACCGCGATTTAATGCCAGTTTAAGCAAAATTTGGCTATTTTGCGCTGAGAAAATCCGACAATTACGAGAATTTTCTACTCCCTGTCTGAAAACTAATTTCAAATTCGAGTTCGGGAGATTCGAATTATTTATGAAGACTTCTTTCTTCACTCAATTGTTCACCCTTGCAGGACTCAAAAAATGAAAAATTGGGATTTGTGATTTTAATAACCCTGTTATTACAAAAACTAATCATTTTCATGCGACACAAATTCTGCGATTGTGCCACTTCTCTACTTTCAATTGGAAATGTAATGGTAGATTCCAGTTTGTGAGGGTCAAATTATATGGAAATGATACCAAACATACCACTAACCCTTTATGCGCAGAAGTAAGGGATGTTTCCACTACTGCGGGCATCGTAACTGGTTACTTTTTTCATCGTTGTTCACTTTTTGTGCCTATTTTCTCCAAGAGTGACTTGAAATGGCTTTTTTCATAAATTTCAAATTGAAAAAAAAAAATTGAAAAGAAATTCCAGTCAACTTTTTGAAAATTTTGTCTTTCTTTTTGAATAGAAAACTTGAAGCAGAGTACTTGGTTGTAAACAGTTGTGGAAATTTCCTTAAAAATCATCTAAAATATTGTGAGAACAGTCAAAAAATCATGAAAAACATCGAAAGTTCCGTCGAATTTTTTTGAATTTTCATAAAAATCAGTAAAAACTTCGTTAAAAAGGTCAAAAAAATTATAAAAAATATTGAAAATCTGGCAAAAATTGTGAAAACATTTCTAAAAGTTGTTGAAAAACAACAGAGATGAAAAGTTACCGGTAACTTATTCTTTCGGTAACTTACCGGTAACTTACCGGTAAGTTACCGGTAACTTAAGTAACTTTTGAACAGGGCTGGCAAGCCAGCCGAAAGCCGAAAGCCGAAAGCCGAAAGCCGAACGATTTTTTCCGGATTAAGCCAAAGCCGAAAGCCGAAGCCGATACTAACTGAAAAGCCGAAAGCCAGCCGAAAGCCGATTACGT
>FIZU01064957.1:0-19205 GCA_900064475.1 Pseudococcus longispinus
AAATCGCAACTTTTTGGGGCTGTGCTGGGTATGCCACGCAGGTGGCATTACCAAAAAGTGGCCAAAAACCACGTTTTTTTCGAAAGTTACCCCATTTTGAGGCCACCTAGCTCCGTCCCCCTTTGAGCTAGGGGTCTAAAATTTTTCATGGTTCGTCCCCATATAAATATGAACCACCTCCTCGAATTTGGTCAAAATCTGAGGTATGTTTTTTTTCGCGCTCCGCCCTAGTGTAGATGTGTCACCTCAATCATCGAGAATCAACAATTTTCGAATTGGGGATTTTGTATTTTTGTCATTTTTTGAGGTTTTTTTTCAACTTTTTTGACGTGTATGAGTACGTGTGTCAGGGACGGATTCAAGATTTTGCCGCTCTGGGCTAAAATTTAAATGCCATAACTGAGCAAAGTGAGAGAGAAAATTTTTGCATAAAAAGGTTTCTTCGATATAACTTGTAATTTAAAAAAAAAAATCCGCGACTTTTCTACAACCTCGTAATTTTTTTTTGCATAATTCACGACTTTTTCACGACTTTCATGACCTGTTAGACGCCCTGTTTCACTCTTTTTATTGAAATTTTAACAAAATTCAATATTTTCACTACCCATTTCCAAAATCTATCTCTTTTCGCTACTTTCACTTGCAGTGGACTCGCTGATACGAAGCTAGAAGCCACCCAAGGTATAGGCGACAGGTACGAATATACGTGGGTTCGACGTGAAATGAATATTCGTACCTACGCGTACGAGTAAATACCTAATTATTATAGATCGCTTGTTTTCATCTGCGCACGCTGATCTACTAAATCGCGGTAATTATCCGGTTTCTAAATTCTACCACTTATCAAACGAGATGTCTCGTTGTTTACGCTGCTGCTATAAAGTAGCTACGTATCTACGAAGTATTGTTGTTCTCGGCTGAACGGGGTTCGGTGTAATCAGCTCACGGTACGATAACAAATTCGATACAACGATATTACGAACGATGGGTGGAAGCTCGTCCTTTCAAATTTTGTTCAAATCGAGCGAGAAAGACAGCGCAATGTCAAGAAATTTCCTCCCCAGTACAGCTAAGAAAACCATATTAATAGGGAGTTTTTTTTTTTTACCTATTTAAGTAGGTATCTACTATCCAATTACCCTTACGGACCGTTCTTTCAAAATAATCGCTCGAAATGGTAGCAAGATGACAAGGGGGTTTTCACGGACCACGCTGTACAGATGACCGAAATACGCGAGTGGATATAGGCTGGTGAACGAAGAAGGCGTAGCAGCGGCAGTGGCGGTAATAGCACTAGCGAAAATAGATTTTCCTCGATAGACCTACTAAGACGACTAGAAATTAACAACGCTCTGATTTTTATCGACGACAGAAAAATATCAACATCTTTCGAAGAACGTACACCGCGTACACTGTGTCGCTATCGCAGTACTTATAACGGTAGCCAGCTAGCCATTGACGCTGACGTCCATTTAAAACGCTCAAATCGGCTGTCACGCGATAAATAAGTATCTACCTATTATAGGTACGTTTTCTATAAATGTACGTAATCTATAATATCTAAAAACTATCCGCTCGAACTCGAAGATAGGTAAGGTATCCAGTTATCTGGCTGAATAGGCCTATACGCGTATATACGTAGACGTACCTAGATGTAGTGTACTCGTATAGTTGCGAATACCGTTACCACCGCACCGCTGCCCTACTCGCAACCACGTATACGGGTTACAATCAATTTTATTCGCTTTACGCTCTTCTATTTTCTTTTCTCGAACAAGAGGAAGAAGAAAATTAAACAGTAGGAATACCTTACAGCGAGGTACGTGGCACAGGACGCGAATTCAACGATACTCGTAGCACAAAGAAAGGAATCTTTAAGGATAACTAGGTGCGGCAATTAATCATAAAAAGTCGACAAATGTTTCAACTACGAATTACCTACGTTTTAATTCGTCGGCCAACTTGTTCTCATTTACGTCAATTTCGATAATAAATAGCGTAGGTAATTACGATTGTTCGTAAAATGAAAACCACGTGAAATGCGACGGGGTACGGCGGACGTAGGAGGTGATGCGAAAGTTATCCAAAAATTGCACTTTTCCAAGAAGCAAACCGAATGAGGTAATACTTTTTTTGTTGGAATTTTGATAAGTACGAGTAATCCAGGAATAACGATACGATGGTGAAATATTTAGCTCGAAATTTAATCACACGAGCAGTTATTTTTTATACGGATATTATACAAATTAGGTACGTACATATTTACGTAGCTACGGTTTATTATCTATTTTGATAAGTAACCAATGTAATTAAGTAAGAATGATAAGTATACTCGCTAATCGCTACCATACCAGTTACTTTCAGTACCCAACTACCAATCCTAACCACCTTACTAGCTAGTACTAGTACCGCGTAATGAAAACGATAAGACGAAAATAAAACAACGATATTACGAATGAGCAAAAAAGGGTCCGGGGTTGTACGGTTTCAAGCCCAGTAGCAGTAGGTATATTAATGCGATTATCGGGTACCTAATAAGAAAACTGTCGTTCGTACGAACCTAAGAAGACGTACACCCTTAGTACTCCGCATATTCTCCGTAGGTGCATGTAAATAAACGAGTCGAGTTTTAATAAAGCACGAAGGAATCATCCGCTCCCTTCGTAGATAATCGGTCATTGACTCCGATGTCGATCGCTGACTAGGCATTCCAAAGCACCCTACGAAGTAATTAGGGAATCGTAGGTACTAGGTACGAATACGAACTACGAAGTAATCGAGCAGCATAGACGTTTTTCGAAGCTTATACAAAAAGGCTACCTATTCTGGAACAGACTACATATTTTCGCAAGCATACGATGAAAAAAAAATAGCAAATTATCAGATGCGGAATAACCCTTCCCAATCTACCGAGCCTGAATTTTTGTCCAAGTAAAATACCTTCGCATGTACGACATGTAGGTTATAGAAGTTACGTATATACTACGCAATACGCTCGTATTCGTGCGAAATGAGGATAATTCGACGAGTTGGCTACGATATTCAATTTTCCACCTTCGGATTAGTAAACGTTTCGTCGAGTCGCGTCGCACGTACCCGTACTATAGAGGTACCTATTACGTAACTACCTGTAGCCTAAACATATAGGTATTCAATTTATCGACTAATTGCGTTCGTATCCGGTACCCGTACTTTTTTGCCCGTCGAACAGATAAAAAATGTTTTTCCTACCTCGTACATACGTAAACGACAATCTAAGAACTACCTGACCAAACAAATCGAGCTATTTACAGAGTACCAAAGGGGTAGATTTTTTTTCATTGGCAACGAAGGGTCTACTTCCCCCCCCCCCAATTTTTTTTTACTCTCGCACACTCGAAGAAGTCAATTTTCGGAAAGTTTTCCAAGTTTTTAAGAATCTGACGTTAAATATTGACAAATTTTCACGACGAAAGAATGAAATTTCTGAAAGTCGTGCAGCTCACTCCGAGGTATGTCCAAACCCTCGGTTTGGAAATAGTTGAACGAACGTTCTTATCGCGCACCCTGGCACCGTAGCACCTACCCTACTTAATACCTACAACATCTAGATGCAGCTGCAGCCACTTATTGTGCAAATGCACTCATTACCACGAATGGTAAGAGACCGTAAGAATAAGTACGGTACTCGGATTTAGCCAGTAAGTTTACAGGTATGGCAAATAGGTACCTTTAGTCCACTACCCTCGTCACCACCCCCGATATATACTGGTAAGTTGATGGTCGACGATTGACGACCCACGTACTCGTACGTACACGATGCAACGATGAATGTACGAGTGAGTAACGACGAGTACTGCGGTAACTGCGGTGCTGTGGCATGGTAGTACTACACGCCATAGATAACGAATCCATCGAGCCCGAGCCAGTTTCGTCTCGACCGCGGCCTACGCGAGCACGTTTGGCGGTTATCGCGTTATCATCGAGTGGTCATTGTATTAACCGATACGAACACGCGCGTACACATCGCGCATTCGTGATCCCATAAGTGCGAATTTTTTTATCTCGTTCGTTTTTCGAGTTTTCCTATCGTCGCATTTACGTCTAATAATTTTTTCCGAAAATTTAATCGTCGTAAATTTTTCGTATATTTCCTCGTAAAATTCGCCTGGTTTTTTCGCAATCGTATATTTAACGCGGGCGACTCCCGCGTGGTGTGGTGTGGTGCGGTGCGGTGCGGTGCAGTGCAGTGCAGTGCAGTGAGATCCGATGTGGCGTAGTGATTGACGAATAAATTAGTACACGGTGGATGCGAGTACGAGTATTAAATGGTTCGTCGTCGGATTCACGCGGTTATGTTTTCCTTTCTGCTTAATTCGAGCCTCAAAAGTTGAAACCATGTACGGCTAATAACGAGTAATGTTCAAAATACAAATGTTGGAGCATTTTGTTCAAACAGATCACACCGAGACGAGGTAAGTTTTCTTTGAAATTCGACCACTTAGAGCCCCCCATTCTCCTCCTCCAACTCTTCACCCACATTCGTTGTAAACGCGACGCACGGGATGTCGAAATATACGTCATTCCATTGTCAATTTCGCGTTTCTCTCGCATCATTCGTTCATTCCCGCAGCTCTTACTTAATATTTAGGGCTGTTGGCCGCTATTATTCAACAATACGTACTTCATTCGACATAAAATTCGGGAAATTTCAGTTAGTTTTGCATAAAAACACCAAACAAAATGAGAAATTCCGCAATCGAATAAGAAAAAAACAAAACGATGTTTTTATACGTATTACGTACGTACGTAACAGTCCAAGTATAAATAAACAACCACTTCGACGCGGCAAACGCTCAACATACCTAGAAATCGTTCAATTCGAATTGCAATCAACGTCGTGGAAGAAAAACGAGAGAGATGAGAGACAAGTAGTTTGTCGTAGACATGAAAGAAAACGTAGATATATAGTTCTTAAGCTCAATAGCACTAGCCAGAGCTACTTACAGTGGTTTTTCATCGCATACGCAGGCGGAATTCCAAGCACCGCACATACCGCAGACCTAGACCTACTAGCGTTGAGAAAGTCTGTCAAACTTTCGGCGTATACCTATACGTATTTTCCAGAGATTAAACTTATCGGCAAAATTTATTCGTTGAAACGAATGCGGTGATTCATTCGATATCTATACGTTTACGTATCACGTAGATATCACTTTATTCGGATACGGCGAACTTTTCCGGTTTTCCAGAAAAGTTACGTCATACCTCGTTGCTTTATGGTACGAAATTTGGTTTCAATGATCGACTAACAAAAAGAAATGATACGGTACTACCCCTCCCTCGGGCGCAATTTTGAAACAGGTGATGCAAAATTACACGCTTCAACCCTACAAAGTGAAAATTCGCGATTCCGGTACATTTTTCCGGAAACAATTTTTCCGAATATAAAATTCCCCGCATTAGTCATTTCCGAATTTTTTTCTTCGAATAAGTACCGTAATCTCAAATTCGTTTTCCCAAAAGGAAAATTTTCCCGAACATGAAATTTGCTGAATATGCGGGGGGATCGAGGGAGGCTAATTTTCAAAAAGTTGAACGAAGAATACAAAAAAAAAGCAATAAATAAACACGTAGGTTTAGCTGCAAATTAGGAGATTTTTTCAATATAATAGATAGTTGTATCGAATTTTCAAACAATTTTTTCAATCATTTCGACTATTTCATCATTTTTATAATTTTTTGGAAATTTTTGGAGGTAGACACAAAATTTGAGTTTTACAAGCTATTCCCCACGATAAGATATCATTTTGTAGCTATCGTTAAATATTAAAAAAGCCAAAATTATTCGAGGTTTCTTCATTTGGGAAACTGCCCGGTGACCCAAATCCACGTAATTTCTAATCGTACCCCCGTACGCAATCTACCTTCTATTATCTCAACAAGATAACAGACTCTATTTTCTAATCTGAAAAGCAACAAATGACTTTGCAGATTAATAATCACTTTTTTCTCACTAATCGTAGCCTATTAACAATGCTCGTAAGATATTTTTTTCAAGATTAGTACCAATTTGTACTCATCGAGTTGAAATTTATCCGGTGTCATCATGAATTGACTGCCATAATGTTGAATTTAAGTTCAATATCGCAATTGGGTCGCTTTTTATGTCGTTAACAAATTTCCTCGCACACACAAATACTTCAATACCTATCACCCATCCGAAGAAATTTCGCTAAAAACAGCAAGTTTCAAAAGGCGTTGAAAACATCAAAATCAGGCTTCTAACACCTAAAGGGGTAACTGTGGTCCTGATCAGAATACGTTAAGTATGTGTGAATTCATCAAGATCTGTGGCGCCACTTGGCTTTTTTACCCGTGGATGCTCAAATTTTTCTCATTCAGCCCCCCCCCCCCCCATAAAAATTCCTGTCAATAGCGTAGCGAGGAAGTCCGTTAAAGAATGGTGAGAAAACACCAATTTCATGTGAAATTTTTTTTAAATATCAATTATTTTATGGAAATAGAAAAGGTATTGAGCCCGAGCGAAGCGAGGGCGAAATTTTCTTGGAAAAAGACATTCAAACGCTAAAATTTCATCATTTTTTCCCAACTTTTCAGTCGTTAAGGAGGGTTTAGACCTCCTAGGACCCCATAATTCATTTGAAAAACCCTTAAAAACCGTGCCACAGAACCCATGCTTCCGACGCCATTGATTAGGATTGAAAATTTTCGATGAAAATAATTTTTTGGGGGTGAAATTTTGAGGTGATTTTCAAGGTTCGATGTAAATTTCTCTTATAAGTGCCTATAATAAAAACCAGATCGTAGTTGACTTACACATTTTTGCGATCCAACTACGTAGGTACACCTTAGATGTATGTTACGTATCTGCATAATTCTTATGGCGACATCCTTTAACTACTCACCTAGAACAAAACAAAAAAACAACAAATAAACGTCAGGTGCTTCGTTAATTATTCATTAGGTAGTTGATTAGTAACTATGGCCGTAATAAAATCTACCTTAAAATTACATATTCATTAGCCACTTTCAAAAGTTCACCATCAAAAACTAAAAAACCAACGTCATTTGATATTCACTTCGGTTACTGCGAGTGATGATTAACCAAAGTCGGCAAAATTTTTCATTTTTCAAAACCAAAATTCTGACTGAAATACCCGTTGAATTGATATTTGTGTTTTTTTTTTTATGAAAAGGGTCAACATTGTTGGAAAGTTGATTGTGAGAAAAATCCAAAAATTTAGGTAGGTGTAGGTCAATAATGTCGATTTTTGTTTTTTGACGTTTTTGCATACTACGATGCTTCTACTTTCGTGTAAGAATGTTTGGGTTCCCTGAAAACAATTCCCGACCTGTTCTATAGGATGGCTCATTTATAAGGTCAATGCTTACGAAAGAAAAACTTTTACTGCAAAAATCTCGAAAACTAAGCCCCCTAGAAAAAAACTAATAACTCGTGGGGGAAAGAGAATTTCAAGCTCTACTATTTTCACACTCCGCATTTTTTTCGTAGCACCCTTAGTTTGGCCAGAAAATCCACATTTACGGGAAATTTACAGAATCGATGGGTTTGAAAATGAAGAAAAAAATCACGTTTTGTAAATTTTCCATAAACGTGAATTTTCTGACCAAACTAAGAGCGCTACAAAAAAAATGCGAGGGATGAAAATTGTATAGCTTGAAATTCTCTTTCTAGCTATTACTTTTTTTTGTAGGGGTTTCAGTTTTCGAGATTTTTGCAAAACTTTGAATGTATTTTTTCAAAGCTTTGGTATTTGAACATTTACCTTCAAAATGCCGATAATTTCGCTAATTTTGAAGATAGAAAGTTCCGCTAGGTCTCATGTTGAATGAAATTTCGTGAAATCTAGTATAAGGAAATGACTTCAAATCGCAATCTATTTGGCCGACAAAATGGACCCTTTCATAACTGAAAAAGCTAACAGCATTTTTGGAGAGAATGATTGGCCAAAAAGCAAACCAAAACACCGAATATTTGATATAACCAAAGATACGCGAGTATGAAAGTACACCAATTAGTATAATATGTAGTAAAGATGAACGAACCCAAGACGATGACAAATATGACAATAATAATAATGATTCTATAATACACGAACGAACGAATAATAGAGAAGAAAAATAGAAAGAAAGAACCGGTGAGAGGAAGGGAAAAAGACGCGAAGAAAAAGAAGCGAAAATGCATAGCCAGCAGCGCTGCGTCGTAAAACCGGTTACGCGTCTTCGATTCTTCGAGTTGTTTTTGGTCATTTATTGGCCACGGCCGGCATCGGCATCGGCATCGGCAACGTCCAAGTCCAACAACCGACCGCAACCAGCATCCAGCAGTCCAGCAACGCGAGCGCGTCTCTAATCGCGAGAAGACGACGCGACGGAAGTTAACTTGCAACTTGTAAATAAGTAGTAAAGTACGTAGACGTACGGTACAATGTGCTGCCAGTGCATGCTGTACAAAATGAAAACTTTATAAAGCGCTCGTGGCACTAAGAAATTGTTGAATAGATCTTCTGGTTAACTGTACACTCGCGTATATGAGCAGAAGCACTACGTGTACCTGAAACCTAGACCTACGAGTACCAGTATACCTATATGTATAGTGGTAAACGAAAACGCGTACAATCGATTCCAGAACCATCATTAATTACGCCGATGTTCTTCTACTTATTTTGTACTTGTAGTCGTAGTCGTCGTCGATGGACCATGCTCTAATTACACGACTGTTGGGTTGATGGTTGATGGTCGAAGTCGATGCAGTCGTTGCATAGGGCATCTTTCCCACCAAGTACATGAAACTTACGTCGTTGCAGGCTACAGCTGCTTTCGGCATTAGGTACTCGCCACTCGGGGTACTAAGTACGTAAATATCTACTCTAGTTTTCTTCTTAGCTCTCATCAGTCATCGTGCACACCTCACGTATCACGTGTAATCGAGTCTGGTCGATTTGGTTGCTTACTCGACCGACTATAGCGGAAGGATTACATCAACTTCCTCCGCATCTCCTTAAACCGTGACAAAGTAGTCATTGACTTTGAACCGTTGTTCAGCCAGTTGCCCGGAAAGATTAGCGAGACTCATACTCGTACTCGCTAGATGAGAGATGGGGTACTCCAACAGTTTACGAAAGCGGAAGCGCGAGTTATCTTCGGTGATATGCGCGAAAAATTGTCTCATGCCTGGCAAGTGGCGAACGGTTCGCTTCCGTACGACAGCGACAGATGATACTCATCCCGAATTGTATCCACGTAGTACGTACTAAGCGCGGTTCCGCTTCGTATTTGTCGCATAACTAATTCTACGCAAAGTTTAGAGTAAAACTAAATTAAATTACACGCTGTCCGGTATTTCTGTATAAACGCGAGAACAAAAAAAAAATAATTATAATAAAATAAAGGTAAAACCAAACAAGTCGACGGGCTCTTTCCTCTAACTAGGTATAACAATCCAATTAAATAATTATTCGTAGTAGGTATAGGTATATTAATTATAAAAACCACTTCGACTACTACACCTAGGTAAGTATTTGTTGGTATTAAGCACTCGTAAAAGATATTCGACACGAAACACGTGTATTGTTTAGCACGATAAATACATAGGTATTTAATATGCGATAAGTACGTAGGTAGGTACTTAGGTAGGGTTAACTCGAAGGTGAAAGGTCATTTATATTGTATTAAATTAATTGTACTCTAAATTAGTTCGTTTATAATTCCGCGTAACCGACTTATATCCGCGTTCGAGTTCAACATTACCAAACATATGTTTATTCTTTAAGAATTAACGAATGAAGTACGACTCGTTTAAATATTCACTCGTTCGTAAAATTACCTACATCGCGGCGGCTGTTGGAATAATCCTCTTTTCTGTCCTTCCCTTCGCCTTTATTTGCCGTCCCCGTAAGTTGACTCGTAATCGTAAATAAAAACATTCGAATCCGAGTAATGTACCTTAGCAAAGACGAATCAAAGTTGAAATTATTCTTGGCAGGGTTAAAAATTGAAAATTTCTCGCGGAGATGGAATTTTTTCACGCTCAAAATGAAATTTCTCAAAAAAGAAGCGATCGCGTTCGTAACATTTTCCAACTCGAACCTAATTTTCCCGAATAAAAACGCAATTCAGCTATTACGGGGTAGGGGAGCTGTTCCCTTCGCAATTTGTTTCGGAGCTGGTTACAGAATACCTTTTACATCTGCGTATATCGACGCGACAATCAATCCTTCGAGTGGATATAGAGTTGGAAACGGATTAAAGACGGTAACGTAAAACACTAAAGAAAGAGCAATAATCGCGACGACGAAATAAAAAAACAAACAATCGTAGGGGGCGATCGTTCGAACTAATCCTTCGATAATTGCGTACATTTCGAATTTCGATCAGACAGGCCGATAAAAACGCCGAGTCGCGTCGCCCTTTAATCCGAGTCAATTTTGCGAGTTATCAACTGCGCTGCGGTCGGTCTACAAAAGAAAGACGATGTCATTGATAGAATTTGGTGGGCGGCATTTTATTGGAAATCTGTTCAACGAAAACCGCGTACCGCACCTAAAGCTCTTCTCTTCGACGTTCTTGTAGACGTAAACATTTGCATTTTACAAATCGTTGCGACCGAGCCGAACATCATCTCACGATTAATCCGCGTAAGGAATACGCTAGCGGTGTGGGTTGGTCATAAACCCATAATACAAGCGTACATTAAAATGAACGAGTGCCTATGATATTATTACAGAATCGAAACTTTAGAAGAGAAACGAAGACGACACGTGAATATTGTTGGCTGGGTGTGGGGGGAGGGGTTTGACTACGTCTCAAGTTTCAACGTAAGATCATTTGTCAAAAGTTTTCATTTTAGATTCAATTGGTCGACTGGTTGAATGGTACCTTCCACGGGTACAAAGGTATCAATGATCAATGAGATGTTCGAGGGTTCTAAATGGGCATCCAGAGCCTCAGATTGGTACATGATAAGGCTGGGTAAAAAAATTATACAAAATTATCCGGAATATCTTTTTTCGGTGTTTAAATTTTCAATTATCTGACAAAAATTCAAGTTTCTCCAAAATAAGTACCAATCTTTCGTTTCGCTCGAGGAAAAACCGTTGTTTTTGTTCAGAACTGTTTCGAGAAAAAAATGCATTTTTTTGGTTTTTAAAAAAATGGACGGGGGCAATTTTCATTCGATACCCTTCGGAGCATCGCCATAAATTAGTTGATTATTTGCGAACGAAATATTAGATCGAAGACCCCAATAATGTCGGCGGGCTTCTTGGTCACTGGAAGATACGACAGCTCGACCACCACGAGATTGTCACCGCGTTGGCGTATATGTACGTAGACGTACGCAGAACCGTCTATAGGATTAGGATCCGCGATCGGAGGTCTACAAGCTGACTGGAATAAATGCCGCGGTTTCATCCAGAAGACGTTAATAGATACGCCAACCACCACCACCACGTGCACAAATACTTTTCTTAGAACGCGAGCAACATCTTCCTTAAAGTTGATCATTTCGGTCTGGATTTCCAGCTGCGAATACGTGGGTCTGGGTTATTAGCCATTCATCTGCACCATCGAAACGAAGACAGTTATTCGTCTACGTGGTCGCAAATTCTTTTTCATTATCATTACGTGCTACTATTTTGTTCTATCTGTACAACCGAAAAATTGTGTATCCGGAGTTTTCCTCCGTTCGCCAACCGAAGAAAAATTAATTTTCGATGATCCATTATCTCTTCATCACGGATCGCAAAGGAAAGACACAGTCCCTTCCATCTAAAACTCAAAAAAGCTCCCACTTTCTATATTTTTGAAATGTCTCCAGCAGGGCCGAAAAATGCACCCTACGAGACCTTCGACCCCCCCCCCTCGCCGCGATCACCGACGTTTATTCCAAGTGCCTTCTTATACCAATGATCAAAAATTAACTCGTTTTTCTCGTTTCAAGTACCCATTTCACTTGCGAAGGGAAAAACCGTCCAAGAAAACGCCAGCTTGAATTGCGTATGGATAGTGGGAATGGAGGGATGAGAGAATCCAAAGTCGCAAATCCCCGTTCTGATAGGTACGGTGATCACATATTATTGCAATCATTTTGTGCAAAAAAATATGTACGCGCAAATATTGTACTACGAAAACGTCAATTTTTTTCAACATCACAACGGTCATTCGCTCGTTCTCAGCCCGCGGATGCCCTCTGCACTCGCTTCGCGTCGCCCGCGAGTAAAACCACTAATCAACTACTCTGTCAATCTACACATAGACACCTACTTGGATGACCGAGAATTTATATATCCATATAGGTACGCCGTTTCAAAGACGTACATATACAAATAAATGAATAAATCACGTAATTACGTAGGTACTTGGAAAAAAATACGAATAGGTACCTTTTACTTAGGTAGGCAATGGGTGATCTTGGTCAACGAAAAATGAAAAAATTAATCTATTCGCCTATTCTCTATTTTGCTTTGGAAGAGTATTGCTCCAACTGGTTCGAGTATAGACGTCTCGATAAAAAGAAATAACGAGTATGCAACCACGCATACGCGGATGTACGATACACCGCAAGTTTAGAACGCAAGCAGTGTTCGCAGTCGCGTCTCGTCGCATTGTACTATCTATCTACGTAATTAATTTAAAATTCCTGGAAACATTGTCGTATGTAAGTTAACACGAGCGTAACAAAATATATGGGCCTAACCTACACGTAGGTTAGAATTACGATAGCGAAAAAAAATGAAAGTGCATCGTAAATATCTACGAACTATACAAATAGTATACCGTTGATATTTCTCCGTTCTTTCTCTTTCGATGCACGTTTTTCCATGCCAATTCTGCACCTCAGCTCAAAATGCATTTGGAATCGAGATCGAATGCTCAATCGCGTATTAGGCTATACGATTGCGTGGGTTTTGGTCAGTGGTGTCTCTGTAAGGTGACCCACGTGACTTCGGTCCAGCTAAAGCCATCTCGGGCCTCCTATAAAAACTGAAAATCATTTCTTCGACGATTTTTTGACATACGTAAGAGTCATTCTGAAAATTTGGGCGTCACGAAATTGCATGACCCAGGATAACTTCTTGGACATGGAAATCTTTATAAGACGAGAAGATGACTTTTTTGACATATCGGAGTTGAAAAATTCAGAGCTTCCGGATGATTTCTTGGACTTGAATATTTCAAAGAATCTAACGAGTCGGGGTACTTTTTGGAAAACGAAACATCGGAGTAGGAAAAATTTCGAAAAATTGCGCGCGTAGTCGTTAAATCCGGAAAAATTTTTATCAAAGTCAAAACTTACAAATTCTAGCTCCCTCTATCGAGTCAACTTCAGTTTGTCCCTGAATAATCGGAAGAATTCGAAAAAGGCGTAAAATTAGGTTTGTGAGAAATTTTCGACTTTTCGGGCTTAACTAGAAAAATGGGAGATCTCTAATCGGAATGTCAGAAATATTGCAATTTGGAGAAAATTACAGCTAACTGAGACAGGATCAGAGTCTGCGAAGATATCTACCGCTACTGCTGGTTCGTTAAGCCGTCTACGTAAAGATAAAGAGTCTCGTTTAAGTAGAAGGTAGCTCGGTACTGCGTATATAAGTGAATTGCTAAAGCGAGTTGCAAAGAGAATGAAGATCGCACATGGAATGCCGTTTTGATTGATAGCCACGTGATGATGGCAATCGGACCACTGACAAGTCGCGAATTTCCACCGGCAAAATAACAACACGTTCGACTCCGTGCTGCGTTAGGCCGGGCTGCATCACGCCGCGCCGCTCCCGTACCCGCGCCTCGTCATGTCACGGCCCCTTTCTTCGAACTCGAATCGACAACTTTACTCCGCAACCTGAGCATCGTATGTACGTAGTACGTACAAAAAACATTTGTATAGTACGGCAAATAAGCCCATAAATTGTCGATTGGTCAGATATTTAGGTGATCGAATGTGGTTACGTGTACGCAAGTACTATAGGTACTCGTATACAAATATATATTGTATGTAGGTAAATGTACGCGCGCGTAGGCGGTGTAAATTCGTGTTATTTCTTTCTCGTTTTCGTTTTTCACAATACGCACGTAGGACACGAGCGAAGCTACTACTTTCATCTCGGTCAGTTTTTTCTTTTCTTTTATCGTGTTCGCGGTTCGCGTAAATACATGCGATGGCGAATTGCATTGGCGCGAACATGTCGCAAATCCGGTGAAAGCATCGATTAGAATGTGGCATCCTTCGCTTATAGCCGTCTTGCTTACCCGGTTAGCGAAGAGCGATCGGCATCAGCTACCTGGGTCCGTTCGTCCAGGTACATAAACATCGAACCTCTTCGAAAAGGCTTCAATTCGTAATTAGTTTAATGAGTTTTGGTAGGTACCGCGTAGATATAGACAAATACAAGACCAGAAGAAGGCGCATCTGCGCTTCGAACTACGGATTGTTTTCACGGTCCAGTAGCCAATATTTACGATACACGAATACCTACTGCTGTTATTTTAACGTTCGAATTAGTAGTCGGGATATGCGTGGACGTACTTCAACTATGTACTCGTATGTCTACGAACGTACGTAGGTATAAGTACAGAGTCAGCGTGTTCCATCTTCGATTGGATGAAATTTAACCGCTGATAGCACTCGGTGAGAGCATTAAACGTACTCGAGCACGCATAGCCTACTCTCAAAATCGAAAAGACACTAAGATACTTCGAGTTCATTTGTCCTTTGCTGAAAATTGAAGGAAAAAAAGGATTATCAAAATTCAGATTTGACAATTTTTTCGTAGATTTCAAATTTTTTCATTGTTGGGGTTTTTTCAAAGTTCAAATTGGACCACGCGAACGCAAATCATTTCGTTTATTTCTCCGAGCTCTACAACTTGGCGAAGCTTTTCATCCGAGCCGAGTACAAAATTTTCTTTAAAAAGAATGAAAAATCACGTACAGTTTAGTGCCTTCAATTTTGAGAATAGATATACAGCTATACGAAATTAGACATTTATTTTGCTGTCAGCGAGTACCATCACCAGCAACATTTTGCCCAATCCCAATCGAAAAAGAGACATCCTGTACGAGTACAATGCGTAAACAATATCGACGCTAGGTAACTCTGCACGACGTACATTTATAAGCGCTACTAATACTAACTAAGTAGCACGTCTCGCGTGCGCTTCAAAGATAAATACCGGGAACGGGGTATCTAATTAATCGTCATAACGAAACCTACTGTATCTGTATCGTCTTCTGTTACTCCATCTTTGATCCGGTAGCTAGCTTATTAAGAAATATCGCTGCGCATAAATGCATCGAGCAGATCTACCCCGTATACGTTTGTAACTATTAGGTACCTACGAATTTATCGTATTTGTAGGTATATATTACAATAGACTACGGAGCCACCTTCGTTACGTTTTTTACGTTCGTGCTTATTATTAGAGTCGTCTTCGTCATGTTCCATTTACTCCGGTTCGTTTTTGAACGTAACGTAGCTGGATGGCGTATGTATAAGATAATAAGTGCATTGTGTTCGTGCATTGGTAGATGGTCTAGATAATCTGTAGTACCTAGTACCTACAACCTAAGATACCTACATAACCGAATACGCTCTTCGTAAGTAGACTTACGTAATACAGGTAGCTCGAGCACATCTTTTTGGATACGACTCGAAGTAGGTACCCAATTTACAATCCACACCAACACCGGAACATTCGATACTTCTAATTCAGGAAGAAATGATAGGTAAAACATAAATATTAATTTTCGGATAATTTCTGTATAAATTGTAGGATAGATATTTCTTTAATAGGCAGCTCGTTTCGATCGTGAATCGCGTTTCGTCGAAACAGAATACTTATTGCTTACTTACTCGTCCACCTATAGCTACATTTGTACCTACTCGTAGGTTTAGTCGTTTAGACTTGCAGATAAACTGCTTATACGTTACGTTACTACGTAAGTAGCTAAATACATTGCGTACGTATACAATCACGCGTATTGCGAGTACGAGTACAAGTACGAGTATTTAAAAAAAGCAGTCACGTCGATAACCTACTGCTACTAAACCGTATTAGGCTACGTATTCGTCGTAATGACATCGTGTACATGTTTAATTGAACCAACTTAACCTCGCGCCAAGCCCCACCGCACCGCATCGCCGCATCCTATACTTGCTGTTGGAAAATTGCACCAGCATCGTCTATTCATTCCTATGGTATTTATAGTGTACGACTAACTACCTATTCCTCCTAATTCACTCACGTCGTGAGAATAAATGTACCTAATAATGTACACATATACGCTATACACACGCGTAAAAGTACGTATACCCGAAACTGTTTATCAACAAATCAATATTTCTACAATATTGTGAAACGCAAATAGAACCATAATACCTGTTTATCAATTTTATCATATGTGGCGTGGCGCCCTTTAGACCTACACACGTATGTAAAACCTTCAAAACTATAGTCGAAATATCGAAAAAAACACACATTTGTAACCTTTCAACCGTATAGTTGAGACCCAAAAAAAATTCAAGGTTCAAAATATCAATCCGTATCACACCCGATGGACTATCAGAAATTTTCGAATTTGGTATAGATTTTGAAGATCAAAAACTAAAAAAAAACGCATTTTTTCTCTAAAATGATCCTATTTTAAGAAACCATAACTTCATTTCCAGAGGTTCGAGGAGGACTGAAAATTACTCCGGGTTATTACGCCATTCTGCGAATTTTCTCTTTCCAAATCCAAAAAATTGTTTTAAATATGGAAAATGTTCCGAGTCCAGAAAGTCTAAAATAGCCGGACAAAATATCTGAAAATCAGCGCGATCTCGTGGAAATTTGAAAATTTCTTCGAGTCCAAAAAAATTTGACAAAATGTCTAAAAGTCAGCGTGACGGGATTTCGTGTCGTTTTTCGCAGGTTTGGTCACCGTAAAAGCATATCCTATGCTGAAATCAAGTCTACAAAGCTGAAATTTTCCAAGTCCATAAAGTCATCCTAGGTGACAAAATTTTGCGACGGATTCTCGTGACGCCCAAATTTTTAGTATGACCCCCACTCCCCAGCTAAAAGTCATACCTACGCGTGTCAAGGCACGTTCCGTTCAATAACTCCCGAGTATATAACGAGGGAAAGGTCTAAAAGGGTGTTTTGGACTCGAAAAATCGTGTTTTTTTTTTATTTTGAGATTCCGGCAACTTTTCCAGAAACAAGCCAAAACCAAAAAGGACCGGCACTGGTCGACATACGTCAAAATTGTACTTTACCAAAGTCTCTGCAGCAGTTCCCCGTCGTGCTCAACGCCCTCGCCTGAGTTTTCATGCTGAAAAATTTAAACTTGCAAAAGTTTTGCTTTTCAATTCGACGATTTTTCTCATATTCCAATCACATATTGAAATTTAAAACATCGAATGTCATTTTCTGAGCGGGTTCCCGAATGCGGAGACAAGCGACGACGCCAAAAGTAAATTTTGTAAACAATATCACATTTCTATCTAAAATTTTTGCCGTTGAAATTCGAAAATTTGCCAAAAATTGGTAACTTTTTCCGATATGCCGTTTCACCTTATCTAATATTTATTTAAATCGGATACCTCGGCGTTTTGGGATTCCCTCGTAAGTGTAGGTATATTTTTTTATGTTCTCAGTCGTTTTTTCGCTTTATTAGTATCTCACGCCTCCGTAACTGTGTTTTTATAGGTGGGCAATTGCTCGTTCATAATTTATGTTCCAAGATATAGGTATAACCGTGTAATGGTTGATGGCTGATATGCCGATTTACCTATTATAACTCGTGTAATAATTAGCAACGTACGTAATCTGCGTATTTACGGTATCAATAATGGGGAATCGATTGAAGCACAAACGTGAATCAGTAACACTCTGTGAAATTAAAGAGAAATTCTTCTTCGACGATTCGACGTACTCGTAGGTACGTGTATTGTACGTTACGTATATATCTACAATGCACTACGGATGTACACTACATGTAAACCATTTTTAGAAATTATCATCGTATTTTCCTCGCCTAGCACCGTCGCGTGACCGTATCAAATGGATCATTTTTTCACAACTCGCCAACTTTCAACGACTGCCAAATAAGCTGCCTAACACGAATCAAACAGGCGCGGCGCGCCGCGGCCGCATCACGTTATTAGTTCGTACGCGAAAACATGAAAATTGAGTTGGTTAAGGGCACTGATCAGCATTTATGGAAAAACATGTTTCTATTTTAAAAGCGACTCGTATCAAACCGCTTCAATAAGTATTCTCGTAACGAGATATGCGATTTTTACGATTATTCGAAGGTTTCGAAACATGTACTCGTAGGTATGTAATAGGCGTATGTATCTATTTCTTTGACGATATAAAAAACAATAAACTCATCGTACTTCGTACATTGTACACATAAATCACGTGTATTGTGTAACGAGTATACTGTGCTCATCAACTTGAGTAATCTTTCAAACATGAAGAATCGTACGCACCTTTACCTGGCTATACATCTTACGTGGGTACCTACCTTAGAATCCAACTTACATACGTACGTCGCTCTAAATTGGTACAAATTTTTTGAAATTTGAAACCAGTTCATTTCAAATAACCATTTCTGCCACCACGCCCAACCCGACGTCGCGTCGCGTTTCGAGCAAAAATTAAAAAGAAACTGTAGAGAAAGGGGTAAAAAGCGACACGAAGAAGTATAGATCGCTTCCGGTTATGTCACAAAAAGTACGACATGACATGACGAGACTGTTGAATACCTGCGTTCTAGTACAGGACGAGACGCATTGCACCTTCTTCAATGTCTTGCAAGTAATATGATCAGTTCGAAGAGACAGACGTTTCGATGCGAGTAGATAATTTGAATATAAACGAATAAAATAACATCGTAACCGTTGATTCGTTTTTGTCGCCCTTCGTTGGCCCATATAACGCGAGACCGACCAAAAATGTATTTTCGCGTTTACTATAGGTACCTAAAAAAAAAAAGTCTTACCTACTAGCTAAGTAGCTACGAGTATCATAGTACATCAACATACGTACGAAAGAATTCATCGCGATTCAAGTCTGCATCCTCATACTCTTCACCCTTAGTAGGGTGGGCCGTTCATAATTCATATAGACGACGAAAATTTTTTCTTCGAATTTGAAAATGCAATAGGGGGCGAAAGACGGGTATTTGGATGA
>FIZU01064970.1:0-20695 GCA_900064475.1 Pseudococcus longispinus
AAGGGGGGGGGGGGGCGAAATAACGAAACACGAAAAGGAAAACATCGATTAACCACAAAACAAAATAACATGAAAAAAGTTTTGTTTCACAATCTTGATTCAGATTCGATTAATGATCAAGGATAAAGGAAGGGATGAAATGCTTACAAACTAATTTGCAAACGTTCACGAACGATTTGCTCAAAAAAAGCGAAACACGATTCCTATTTTTGGGATAAACCATTCACTCATCATATGACTAAGACGTTCGTGGGCGATTCATTCGAAAGTGATTCAATAACTCATGAATTTTTCGTTCGCACTGATTTAAAAATTACGAATGTTTTTTTCAATGTGGTACAATTGTTTACAAAATTTTTTTCAAGTGATTCAGTTGTTCGCGAACGATTTTTTTTAAAATGATTCAGTCGTTCGCGAACGATTTCTATTGAAATGATTTAGTCGTTCACGAACGATTTCTGTTGTAATGATTTAGTCGTTCGCGAACGATTTCTGCTACAATGATTTAGTCGTTCGCGAACGATTTCTGTTGAATGATTTAGTCGTTCGCGAACGATTTCTGCTACAACGATTTAGTCGTTCGCGAACGATTTTTCTCGAATGATTCAGTCGTTCGCGAACGATTTCTGCTACAACGATTTAGTCGTTCGCGAACGATTTTTCTCGAATGATTCAGTCGTTCGCGAACGATTTCTGCTACAACGATTTAGTCGTTCGCGAACGATTTTTCTCGAATGATTCAGTCGTTCGCGAACGATTTTTCTTGAAATGATTCAGTCGTTCGGGAACGATTTTTCTCGAAATGATTCAGTCGTTCGCGAACGATTTTTCTTGAAATTATTCAATTGTTCGAAAATCAGAAATGATTCAATGTAATCATGGGCAAACAATTTTTCAAAAAATATGAGATCGTTCGTGACTGATTTTTTCGAAACGATTCAATCGTTCACGAACGACTTTTTTGAAGCCAGTGACGGGCAGATTCACTCCCAAAAAATTTAGATCCAGATCCAGATCACTCGAGTGATTTTCTTTAGATCAAGATCAGATCAGATCTAACACAAAAATCTAATATAAAGATTTATAAATCAGATCCTTGAATTTTAGGGAATTTTGATCTATAGATCCTTAAAATATGGATCTTTATAGATCCTTAAATCTTCTTTTGATTTTTTTTTGTTTCAAAGTTGAACTAAGCTTTGAACGAGTACCAAAGTGTTAGTAACATGAAATCTAAAAAGTTGAAATAGATCTTTTTTTTGTGATATTTTTTTCGAAATTTAGAAGATCTAAAGATCATAGATCAGATCTACAAATCACGATGTATCTGAATTATAGATTCGGATCTTCAGATTTAAAGATACTCGGATCTGTCCGTCGCTGTTTGAAGCAACTTGGTCATTTTTAAATGATGCTTTCGAAATGATTCAGTCGTTTGCGAACGTTTCCTTCAAAAATTTTTCATCATTTGTGAACGAGTTTCTTGTGAAGAATCAGTCGTTCGTTTCTGAAAAATTCTCTCAAAGTAATAATTCGATCATAAACAAATGATTTTTTCGACTTGATTGAGTCAGTGATGGGCAGATCAACTCCCAAAAAATTTAGATCCAGATCCAGATCACTTGAGTGATTTTTTCAGGATCCAGATCAGATCAGATGCAACACAAAAGATCGAATCTTAAGATCCAAAGATCAGATCCTCGAATAAAGATCTTTGATCTAAAGATCCTCAAAATATGGATCTTTAGATCCAAGATCCAGATCTGAAGATCATTTCTCCATTTTTTGTTTCAAATTTAAACTAAGCTTTGAACGAAATAACTTGAAATTTGAAAAGTTGAAATGGATCTTTTTATGGATCATTTTTGCAAAAATGATTCAATCGTTCGCGAACGATCGCCTTGGTATTATTCAATCGTTCGTGTTTGGCTGCTTATACAAAATGCAGATATTTTTCAAAAACGATTTATTCGAAGTTATTTGGTCGTCTACGAATGATTTTTTCGAATCAATTTAGTCGTTCCCGAACGATTTTTTTCGCAGTGATTCAGTTTTATGCAAATCATCTTGTCAAAAAGTTTCAGTCGTTCCCAAATCAAATTTTCTAGAAGTAAACTGAAAAAAAAAACTGAAAATCTGGAAATAATTTCAGTTTCAGTTCTGGTTTTCGGTTTTCACTTTTCCTCATTTCAGTTTCAGTTTCAGTTTTTTCGTTTCAGGTTGAGCTAGTTTCAGTTTTTCCATCAATGGTTCGCATTTCGCAAATGATTTTTTCAACACGGTTCAATCGTTCGTAAACGATGGTATCGAAGTGATTCATTTGTTTGTGAACGATTTGCTCAAAAATTGCTGAATCAGTGAGCTAATCATTATCAAAAATGATTCAGTCAATTACGAACGATTTGATTGAAAGATGAATAAATCATCTCAAAGTGTATAATTTGATTAATCAAGATTCATTTTATTCGTTCTTTTTCAAAAAAATTCACTCAATTGTTCACCAACGACTCATTTTCTAATACTTAGCTCAAAATTTGCCTTTAAAAATTATTTCACCACACTATTCATCAAATATAAGGACAATTTCACGACTCAACCCTGCCCAGTGACCACTGAAAAATGGCAATCACTCAAAAACCAACTCCTTTTCCCAAATTCCAAGTCCCCAATACTCATAATTAAAACTAAAAATACCATTTAAACACATCACAACGATGAAAAAGGATACAGTGACGAATGCCCTTTATACTGATAATATCCAGATAAGAGATTATCCTGCTGTAAGGCGGAACTGATACACGACCACGGACGCCATAGGAACAAATGCAATTCTCTAATTGAGACGCCCCAAAAGGCTTGCAGACGATATGGAACTTGACTTGATACAGTACATTTGACACCTGAAGCGCAACAAACAAAAAAAAAAACACCTCCATTAATTTTCACGTAAAAATATTACACCAGTAAACGATACAAGATCAATAAATCATTTAAAAATTACTCATAATACATTGCAAATTGACGTTTTAAAGCCTCCGTTTGTTCACATTAACATAATACCTACGAGCACGCATAATAACTACACATACTCGAACGATTAATAAATACCAACGTAGGTATACTTCTGTGCGAAAAAAATCACCACTCGGCACCTTAACACCTTCAACTTGTTCAGGTCACGATGTTTTTCATCATTATTTTTTTAATATATTTATTTTCACGAAGAGATGAAAAAAAAAACAAGACTAAATCGTGACCGGTTACGAATACAAAATAGATAAAAAATTTGAAAAATTTTCTTTTTTCGAGATCCTCCATCGTCGTATCAATTACAAATTGGCAATTTTTCTCCAAACTATTCCAACTATTCGAGCCAAGATATTTGTCAACGCCGATTAATATATTCGCGACGAGAAAAAATTCTCGACAATGGCGCCACTGCATGGCAACTCTAAAGGTATCATACTATGTGTAAAGAAAAACAAGATATTCGTTACAGGTAAATTTGCATTCGAGACTTTAACCCGTATACATTACTAATGACCATATCAATGATGAATACTCACAGTCTACGACTCTTTTTTTTTTAGGTTATATTTAGATCGCACATACCTATACACGAGTCAACCAAAAATAATTTTTTCATTTCAGGATTTCTCTCCGGATACACTCAAGGACGCAAGGTTAAGCAAAACTCTACTAAGATTGTACCCAGTGGTCAGTTTTTTTTTTCACAACGCGTATTTTCTCATTTGACGTTTGGCTAAGACTGTAAGTTATTTGAAATAAAAACCGCATGTAGAGCAAAACTCGGCTATATGGCGTCATCTTACGTGGAAATTCTTACGCCAAGGTTATCTGGCCAAAGATTAAGTTCTGGAAGACTAATTTTTTGGGTTAGTTGTATCGCTTGCGCGTTCGAGTCGTGTTACGAAAACTCCATCTCGACAAATCTCCAGTTTCTACAACACTCGAGATGTAAATAGGTAGGTGAGATAGAGGCATGGTACAAGTGGATCGGCAAGGTTATTCGTGAGTTGTGCCAACTTGCTTGATCGATAGGAAAAGTTGAGAATTTGGATCAGAATTTTGAGTTAGCTTCGTAAGACTCAGAGAATGGGGAAATTCGTCCAAAAAATCATGGTTCAGTTGAGAAAAACTCGTCAGAAAACGATACAATAAACTTCTATAGGGGTATTGGTGAAAATTGGCTGATGAATCGATGGTCTTTGAAAGAAATTTCACGAAATAGCAACTACTAGAGTCTATAAAGAAAAAAAAAAATGAGCCAATATGCCATTTTTTTAGTTTTTTTTTTCGAAGGTCCACCCCCTTTCTTCAAAGTCTCTTATCACTGGCCCTAAGGGTGCATTTGAAAAATTTTTCAAACAAAAGTTGTAGATTGAGATCCTTAGAATAATTTTGATAATCACAAAAATTTCGATTGGACCCCTCCCTCCCCTCCAATTTTACATAATTCATACGTATAAGTAAATCACCGGATGATTTTCAAACATATTATGCGGAATTGGAGGAGAGCGAGGGGTCCAATCGAAATTTTTGTAATAACTGAAATTATTCCTAGAATCTCATTCTACAACTTTTGTTTGAAAGATTTTTCAAAAGCGGCCTTAGGAACAGAGATAGAAGACTTCCAAGAAAAGGGGCGAACTTCGCTGGGTGATTTTCAAACGTATTATGCGTATTTGGAGGGGAGGGAGGGGTGCAATCGAAATTTTTGTAATCACCAAAATTATTCTCAAGATCTTAATCTGCAACTTTTATTTGAAAAATTTTTCAATTTGGGCATTAGAAACAGAATTAGAGAGATTTTTTGAATAATAGATGGACCCTCAAAAAAGAGGAGCCCAAAAGGAATAACAGACTTACTCATTATTTTATCGAATCTACTGTTTACAGAACCTATTTTTACCCTATTGACTGTTCTGCAAGCCGAAGTTTCACCGAGGTAGCTCGGAGTAACACAATTGAATTTTGAGGGTGATTTTTATACGTATTATGCAAAATTGGAGGGGAGGGAGTGGTTCAATCGAAATGTTCGTAATAAGCAAAATTATTCTAAGGATCTTAATCTACAACTTTTGTTTGAAAATTTTTTCAAAAGCGGCCTTATGAACAGAGATAGGAGACTTCCAAGGAAATGGGGTAAACCTCGCTGGATGATTTTCATACGCATTCTGCGAAATTGGAGGGGAGGGAGGGGTCCAATCGAAATTTTTGTAATGATTAAAATTATTCTAAGAATCTGGATCTACAACTTTTGTATGAAAAATTTTTCAAAATCAGCCTTAGAATCAAAGATAGGGGACTTCCAAGAAAAGGAGGTGAACCTCGCTGGGTGATTTTCATACGTATTCTGCGAAATTGGAGGGGAGGGAGGGGTCCAATAGAAATTTTTGTAATAACCAAAATTATTCCTAGAACCTCAATCTACAACTTTTGTTTGAGAAATTTTTCGAAAGCAGCCTTAGAATCAAAGATAGGTAGAGTACTTCCAACGAAAAGAGGATGGACCTTCAAAAAAGGAGAGCTTTAAAAAATTGAAATATCGACTAATTTTTCCCCTTTTAGACTCTAGATTAAGAATCAGTCATAAAATTGCGTTCAACAACCTAATCGCACAAACGCCCTCCCCCCCTCGATTGCAACTGTACAGAAAAAAGATTCCCCTTCAAAATTCCAATATTTAACAACCCAGGACGAATTTGCCAGTCAAACCTCGTTCATAATTTTCCACAATCGCGGAATCTTTCCAATCACCTGAGTAATACAAACAAACCCGTAGGTACTATTACGATAGTCGAATTAATTACATAATCGAGTCTGAAAAAAGTACGATTAAGCCGATGACTCACTGACTGCGACTCGTTCAAGGTCTCTAGGTGAATTTTCGATTTCAATTCTTTCCCTATCAACTCTCTTACGCCTTAATCACCGTACTTTTCCATTAGCAACAAATTGCGATACATTCGCGAGACACTTATGATACTTCGTCCTCCCAATTCTCAAACACGAATCAATACTCGATAATCGAAGATGACATTCACGGCGGATTTCGTCTCCTCGAGCATCGACTACGATGGCGAAAATGGCAACTAGACCCAAATGGAATCATTTTAATAGCGTAGCATTTACTTACGGAGGAAAATATTACCTTTCATGCTCGATAATTCAAGGCCTCTGACTTTTTAAAATGTTTATACAATGCGTAAACGTTTTTATACGTACGATTATCGTACGTACTCGTAGTACCACGTACGTTATGTAATCGTCAATGTAATTCTTCGAGACGTCTCGCTCTTCTCCTCTGCTACATAAATAGAGTTCGTTTACAAGCAACGTATTTCACTATAAACGAAGGTACATTGCAGCACAGACGACCACGATGCAGCGTGTACATGGCTTTACGAATCGAATAAATCTACCATAAGGTGTGTCATACTATTTAGACTTCGATATTTTTCTTCTTTCAATCGAATGCGAACTAACATACAACGTATGTACACGATGCGCCAGCATATTTCGATCGCAAATTGAGAAAAGTGTTTGTTCAATGTGAACTTGATAATCGACGAAGGTATCTACCGATCCATCAATAACCAAAGTCGAGTCATTGTTTACAAATAGGATGGCCTTTGGAGATAGAGTGATTTCGCGTATGAGTCATCTTCATTGTCCATGTTTTTTTTTAGAGACTTTTCATTTACATACCCACTGTCTTAGAATCAGAAAAAGTGGAAAATATACGTATGAGCTAGTAAAATAGACTGGGATGACCAATATTCACTTTAATTCGACTTCATTGGAATTATTAATCGGTAAATTAAATAGGAATTCAATCATCGAGCCTGGAAACTGGGACAAATTTCAGTTCAGGCCATCAAACTGTCACTTACATCACCTCATCAACCTCCGAAAAGTATCAAAGGTCAGATTCTAGGTCACAAATACATATTCTAATAATACTCAACAATAGCTCTTTAATCAATGTTTTGGAGCTGTATTTTTGAAAACTTTGAACTGGTCATTTACTATAAAATACGAGCGATTTACCATTATTACAAGTAATTTACCGTATTTACCGTAAAATACGAGTAATTTACCATAAATACGGAACATTGACCG
This sequence comes from Pseudococcus longispinus, assembly GCA_900064475.1. Classification (NCBI taxonomy): domain Eukaryota; kingdom Metazoa; phylum Arthropoda; class Insecta; order Hemiptera; family Pseudococcidae; genus Pseudococcus; species Pseudococcus longispinus. The sequence goes on from FIZU01064970.1 coordinate 7,147, forward strand.
TAATTACGAGTGATTTACCATAATTGCTGGTAACTTATCGTAATATACGAGTAATTACTATCATTACAGGTAAGTTACGGTAAAATACCAGTAATTCACTATAATTACAGATAACTTACCGCAAAATACGAGTAATTTACCATAAAATACGAATCATTTACCGTAATGACGAGTAATTTACCGTATTTAACGACGATAGAACCTTTTGTGGTAATATACAATAATTACTAGTACTTTCGTTTCCGATGCTGATTTACTGAAATTACCAGTAATTAGGGTTATTACATGGTAAATTACCGTAAATACCATGAATTTAGTCATTTTACCGTAATTTTGTGGTAATTTACCTCAATTATTGTAAATTTAACATTAATATTTGGTAATTACAGGTAATTTTGAGATTATCTTGGATCTTCTTTCTATTGGTAAGTTACGGTTATTATTGACAATTTGGGTTGTCACGTGGTAATTTACCGTTATCATTAGCGATCGAGATTTCCTCGGAATTTTCATCATAATTACCCGTAGTTTTGTTGTCAATGGTAATTACTGTATTTACTCGTAATTGTGCTTTTCATACGGTAATTGACCGTAAATACTAGTAATTTACCATATTTACTGACGATCTAGCTTTCTGAGGTAATTTACTACACTTACCAGTTCCTTTGGTTGACCTGGTAATTTGCTGTAATTACCGGTAATTTTGGTCTGACATGGTAAATTACCGTAATTACGAGTAATCAAGCGATTTTACAGTAATTTGCGTGGTAATTCACTTCAGTTTTGCTGTTGATTCAGGTTTGGGGGACAGTTACCATTCTTGGATCATTTCGGTCTGGTAAATCGGAACTTTAATAGCCATGGTAATATTCTGTAATTACAGGTAATTTTGTTTCTATACGGTAATTCACTTTAATTACCACTCATTTTGGTCCTTTTTACGGTAATTTACTGTAATTACTGACGATTTTGTTTTTACGGTAATTTACGGTAATTACTGACGATTTTGGTTCTTTTCGCGGTAATTTGCGGTAATTACTGACGATTTTTGTTTTCCCGTGGTAATTTACCGTAATCACGGGTAAATATCAATAATTCAACTTTTTCACTACAGTTTTTGGTATGTACCGGTACTTTTGGTTGGTTCTGACATAATTTACCGAGCACATACGTTTCCAGCGAATTATTCGATGATTATAGAACATCCCAGCCTTATCTTATACCCTCACCGAAATAGCATCTCACAATAAGGACACTCGCACCGTAAAATCGAAACCTATACACTTCAGATGCGTCTGTCAATTGTTTCGGAATATTGGCGAACGATGGAACGATGCACGTGCCGCGGTGAGACGCGTATTATGACAACGAACCCACCACGATACGACATGTCGAAATAATACACATCTACCAAGACCATACCATGATACACAGCACCGCGGTTACAAAGATATTGAAAAATCACAAAGCCTACCCCACTCGAAAATATTGGACAAGCGTCGCGAATTCAAGGTGAAAAAAAAACGAAGAAGAAAAAGCAAAAACAACCAATAACGCGAGAATATACCGTTCGATTGTTGCAATTCGTCGGCATCATCTTGTGGCGAATTTTTTTCGTCAATGTCTCCTCTTTCCTCGCTTCTCGCTTCGCTCCGTCGACGTACCACCGTAAAGCAATTAACGCCTGTAATTTACCGTATTCTTTTTTCTATAAATATGACACGCTGCTTTGTGCGAATACCGTGGCCGATTTTCGCGGATACACGACCGAGAATGATGAGATGATTGATACAAATGGCGGTATTGCGATCACGTTTTTTCTTCTGTAATATTGACTCGAGCAGAAGAAAATTTCAGATCTGAAGTAAATCGGTCGATTGATGTAACCGAGTACAAAGTTATAATGATTAGAAACACCGGTAATTTAGACGAAAATAAAATAATTAACGCGACCTAATTTTTAAGCCGGGCTGTTGAATTGAATGCGTATACTATGTGCACGAATACGAATATCGTAGGCGATAACAATCGTATATGTAGCCCAAGGTTCGCAGAATTGGGGTTTTTTGGATGGAAAATACATTACAGATTATCGAAAGATCGTAAAAAAAATTTATTAATAGATGGTTCCCAAGCAATATATTTACCATAATTCGATTTCGTCGAATCGATCCAATCATTCATACTCATAGTTCACTCAAAACCGAAGGTCGTTAAAGATTATGGAATAAAACCGGAGTATCCTGCGAGTTTCCTGTCCAAAAAGATGCTTCCAACAGTCATCGGAGTTTTTGGCGCGATATTCCAATAATCAACCGAGCAATACCGATTAATTAGGTAATTATGTGGACTTTGAGGTACCATAATGGCACACCGAAGGCGGTCACGTTTTGTTTACCGAATTCAATCGAACCATAAGCATGGAAAATTCGTATGACCGGTTTTCGATTAGTGTTTTTGTAATTCCTCATCGTCGTCGTTCAACACATTTTCGCGATTTAACGAAAATATGCGATCAGCAGAAGCCACAGTCTGCGATTTTTTTCTTTTGTAAATTTCATCGAAGGTTAAACGAATCGTGTAAAAGGTATTCGGAAATTTACTTATGGGTGTGGTGTGAAGTTTCAACGTCTAGGTTTTGTTTTTTGTTCTTTTTTTATACCTTATGTACATTTTTTTTGTCGTCCTAGTTGACGATGTCGTAAAGCAACAACATGTTAAAGTGGAATTAAAAATAAAAAGACGTCTCGAGGAGAAATGCAGATGTAATCGGTGAGGTTTTGAAACCCATCGCATCGTATACTAGAAAAAATACGTTCCAACTGTAAACTTGAACCTCGGCGTTGTTAGGTCAAATCTCTCATCGAAATGATTCAAGAACCGAGTATACGGCGCAGGTACGAGTACATAAAACTCGTGAACTGGTTTCGTTTCTCGAGAAAAAAATGTAAAGAAAACTCGGCTGCAAAGTTTCGTAATTTTAGTGGAAAAGGGGTTTCAGAGAAGATTCGTGTATGCAACAGAATTATTCTCAAATGATTGAGAAAAATAATGAAAAGTATGAAATTGTCATTTTGAAAATTCGTATAATTTTTCAATATCAGAGACTGTTGGAGATTCAAAAATAATATTTGGGGTTGGTGATGCACAATCGGGAGAAAGGAGCTAGAGACTTCATTAACTTTTCATTCGACGAAGAATTTGATGTAGATCAACATTTATTGACCCACTTTTTCTGCTTCAACCAAGATTTCTCGAATAATGGGACAAAACCCGAATTTGTGGGGTTAAAATCCACAATGGAAAGGAGCAGACACCCAGAAAGGGGCTGGGCACCTCGGATCACTGTTTAGGGTATACAAATAGACCTCTAGGCCAAAATTCAGCTTGCCTGGTCTTTTTGCGTCATAAGTCTCTTTTTTCTGCTAATTCTCCTGGCCTGCTCGCACTTTCAATTTAAAGGCCTAAAAACTGCATATTTTTAGTTTTTGAACCGGTTCGACAAAGCACTGAAAATCAATAATTTTTTGTTTCAAGACCTTTTTTCCGCCCAAAAATAGTGATGAGATATTTTTTCAGGAAGTGAGAATAAATTTCTCATTTCCTATAAAAAATCATCCCTTCTACTGCACGATGAAAAAAAGTTCAGAAACGAAAAATGAGTAATTTTTGATGCACTGCCACGTTAGTTCGAAGCTCTTTCGTTTTTTTTTACATTGTCAGGACTCGGAAATGATTTTACTCCGATTTCAATATTAATAATAACTAAATCGTTCAAAATAATGACCAATAATGACTGATTTGCCCAAAAAAATACTACTTTTGGCGAAAAGGGGCATCTTTATGACGCATCCTTCATTTCATGAGATGAAATTGAAAACAAATTTATTCCAACTCATAATTTTTGAAGAAAAATCAACAAAATTCAAGCATGCATAATCAGAGACGTACCAAAGTCTGATAGGTCAAAATCTCAAAATTTTCGACTCGTTTTTGAAAAATTACCAGACTCAACGGCTCAAAAAATTGAAAAACTAAGGCATTCGATGGGGGGGGGGGGGATGAGAAATAAAGTAATTTTATGTGAAATAAAAAAAAAAATCATTCAGCCATTTTGTTAAAGCAAGAAAATTCAGTGAAGGAATTTTTTTTTCAAAAAATAACATTCAGAGGCTTAAATTTTGCCATGGCATTTTTAGGTCCAATATTTTAGCTATCAAAGGGGGGGGGGGAGAAAAAATAATGTAATTTCATGTAAACTTTGAAAGAATATTCATTACTTTGGAAAAATAAGGAAAGTTATTGAACCTAAGCGAAGCCAGAGCAAAAATTTATGCCAGGAAAGGCATTCAAAAGCTGAAATTCATCCTATTTAAGAACAAGTGCAGTTTGAGTCGACAAAGGTGTGAGTTAGTGCTGTCGATTATAATCGATCAATCGGTTAATCGATTATTTTTTTCAAATAATCGGGTCAAAAATTTCGATCGATTATTCAAAATTGATTAAAAATTGCAATCGATTAATCGAAATAGATTAAAAATTGCAATCGATTAAAAGCTGCGATCGATCAATAAAAAATTCGGAATTGATTAAAAGTTGCGATCGATAAATCGAAATCGATTAAAAGTTGCGATCGATAACGGAAATCGATTAAAAATTGCGATCGATTAATCCAAATCGATTAAAAATTGCGATCGATTAAAAGTTGCGATCGATAAATCGAAATCGATTAAAAGTTGCGATCGATTAATCAAAATCGATTAAAAATTGCAATCGATTAATTAAAAGTTGCGATCGATAAATCGAAATCGATTAAAAGTTGCGATCGATAATCGAAATCGATTAAAAGTTACGATCGATTAATCGAAATCTATTAAAAATCGTTAAAACCTTCTTACAAGTAGCTTGAAATGTCGTAAAAGAAATTTTCTTGAAATTTTTTAAGACCATAAAGTTGAAATTTTTCAAGTCCAAAAAGTTTAACAAAATTTTGCAAGTTCAAAAAGTCAATGGAAATCTCAAAATTTTTCCCAGTCCAAAAAAATCTGAAAAAATGTCTAGAAGTCATGGTCATGGAATTTCGTGACAGAATTTATGGACACGAATATTGAACAAAAAAAATTGATAAAATGATCAGATTGACCCCCCTCCCCACTCATAAGACATATTCAGATGTCAATAGTGACCAAACTTCAAAATAATGACCATTTCCGAATTCTGTAATTCAATAAGAGAAGAAATCGTTCCTTATCGAAATTTAGTTGATTTTTACCAGAATGAATTACCGTAATTACGAGTACGTCATATAGGTAATTACAGTATTCGATAGTAACCAAAGAAACCATGTTGTTTTTTTTCAAAATTGACTCGATTTTTATCATTTTTTTTCAACATCTCAGTTTTCAATTTTTAACACAACGAATTACCGTAATTACCAAATCGACAATTTTGTAATTACGGTAAATCAATGGTAAAAAAATTAATTCCGTATTTACTTTTTTTTTCAAATTCAGGTAATTTCTAAATTTTTTAGAGAATATTTCAGCTCAACCTATCAATACCTACTGTAATTACCTACGTAACACTTTCTTACGTAATTACGGTAATTCAATGGTAAGAATAGAAACTCCATCTTTATCAAAACGATTGTCTAAGTTTCGGATGATTTTTGAAATCTTTATTAATTTTTTCACCAAAACGTATTCAATGTAATTACCCTCCGATATTACGCGTAATTATGGTAATTACCGGTAATTTCCTGGTAATCGTGGTAATTTTCGTATTCGATCGTATTTTCAAGTAAAAATCTCATTCAACAGTTGAAAAAAGCTCAAAAATCATTAATCTCATCTATCTCAACACCATCACACCTCATTCTACCAAAAAAAAGAACACCATTAGTCGCCACCGCCAACAATCACGCTACCTTCGACACCTCGCAACCTCTAAACAGCCCACCAATTTAGAAAATTTTCGTCCACACGTTTCGAGCCGGTCATGCCGGGGTAATTGGCACGGTAAAACGATAATTACCACGGTAAGTGACCACGGAACAATCAATACAAAATAAACGTTTCGAGTTCCTTGAACGGACGATGCGCGCGGCCACAGTCGCGGTCGCGGTTCGCCGTTTAATACTTGGTAATTATACGAGCCGAATGGAACGAGCTGGGCGAGCAATTAACGACGCGGGCGTACGTACTTACGTAGGTACAATTTAAAAAGCGATTTTTTTTAAACGTATTGTGTTTCGAGCTTCGGAATTAGTTCGTTCACTCCGAATCGAACCGGTTGTCATTGACGGGTAGGTAAGTAATAAAACGGATATCCATCCTCTCTTATCAATACACAGTACTACCTAAACCTATGTTCTACAGCAAATCATACAGAAGAACACGAGTATAAATTCGTAGGTACGTAAGATTAAGACGACGACGACAAAAAACTCGTTGCAGCAAAGGGAGAAACACCACAGAGTACTTATGTTTAGAAGGGTACGACGCTCAGTCCTAACGGCGCTCCGGCGTCCAACACAGGAGAATCCATTTCATTACACGTTTATCGTGTAAATGACCCTGTTAGGTCACGCAGTTAATGGGTCAGCGAGTTGTGCAACCGTGCCAGCGGAATACGCGAGTACAATGGTTCACAAACGTAATGACCTTCCAACGTTAAAAAAATCGGATGCTAGAGAAATTCCATCGTTTAGTCGATCGCTTTGCTTACTGGCTCGATCTAATCTATTTTTTTCGACTACTTCGATCAGCCCAGCTCGCCCTCCATTACATACGTGACAATTCACATCTCTCCATCTGGAAGATGAAATTTTCTACAATAGAATATCTCAATCAACCCCTCCACCTCGGTTCGTATTAATGGTCGAAAAACACATTAACAAATGGCGAATACGTGCGACCTTGGCGAAGCTGGCTCGCGCGACAAATTAGTGGGCTATTCGAGATGGATCATCGTCCTATGGCCGAGTCGTACACTATATATCTACATACATAATGGCGATCAAGTTATTTTCATTCGATTGTGCTATAAATACCATCTCTATAACTGGTCTCGACAGACTAGATAGTTATTAAAAGAGTTACTACGAGTCGATGACTGGTGAAAAAAATGCAATCGAATATTCAAAGGGGGAAAAAAGCAGCAACAACACCACCACCCAGACATACGAGACGAGTTTCTTGACCGGTCATCATCCTCTGCAGAGGTGTATCACCACCGGCAGGCAAATTCTTTATTTTTTTTGATTTTGGCTCGAACACGTCTTTGTCGTAGAAAAATGGATCCACTCTCCAAGCGGGCATACCTATTGGTACATGGGTCTCCAGCATTTCCATATACTTTTGCTCATTGAATTTCTTGAGTCCATAAACTCGTGATATTTGAAATTTTCTTGAAGTTTTCCAAGTCCAAAAAGTCATTTGAATTTTTAAAAATTTTCCAAGTTCAAAAAAGTCAGACAAAATATCTTAAAGTCATCGTAACGGATTTTCGTGAGTGAATTTCGTAATGGAATTTTTTTGAAAATTTTTCGAAATCCAATTCCCAGCACAAAAAGTTATTAGTAAAAATCTAAAAAATTTTCCAAATTCAAAGAAGCCCAACAAAATGCCTGATTTCAATTTTCTTGAAATTTTTCAAGACCATAAAGTTGAAATTTTTCAAGTCCAAAAATTCATTTCAGTTTTTAAAAATTTTTGAAATTTTTTCTTGAAATTTTCCAAATCCAAAGTAATTTGAATTTTGAAAAATTTTCCAAGTTCAAAAAAGTCAGACAAAATATCTAAGTCCTTGTAACGGATTTTCATAAGTAAATTTCGTAACAGAATTTTTTTGAAAAATTTTCGAAATTAAATTCCAAGTTGGTACAAAAAGTCAGTAAAAATCTGAAACTTTTCTAAATTCAAAAAAGTCCGACAAATGGTCCAAAAGTCCGTCTTAAGTAAAAAGCTGTCTGACAAAAAGTCTGTTTTGAACTTTCTTGAAATTTTTCAAGTCCGTAAAGCTGAAATTTACAAGTTCAAAAATTATTTCGAGTTAATAAAAATTTTTTTCAAGTCCAAAAAAGTCTGACAAAATGTCTGAAAGTAAATTTTTCAAGTTCAAAAAATCTAAATCGTTTGTCTGACAAAATGTCTAAAAGTCAGCATTATTTCTGAAATTTTCCAAGTTCAAAAAGTCAATGGAAAACTGAAAATTTTTCCAAGTCCGAAAAAGTCTGACAAAATGCCTGAAAGTCGGCTTCATTTCTGAAATTTTCCAAATCCAAGAAGTCTGCCTGATAAAATATCGGAAATTTACCCTGATTTCTACAAATTTTCAAGTTTGAAAAGTCTAAATTGTTTGTCTCACGAAATGTGTGAAAGTCATGGGAGAGAAATTTTGTGACGGAATTTTATGGACACGAAAAATGGATAAAATTTTCAGATTGACACCGAAATTTTCTTGAAATTTTCCAAACCCAAAAAGTCACACAAAATACCTAAAAATCAGCGTACCGGATTTTCGTCAGTGAATTCCGTAACGGAATTTATTTGAAAAATTTTAGAAATTCAATTCAAAGTACATACGAAAGTCAGTAGAAATCTGAATTTTTTTCTCAAATTCAAAAAAATCTGACAAAGTGTCTGATTTGAATTTTCTTAAAATTTTCCAAGTCCAAAAAAAGACCATCGTCAAGGAATTTCGTAACGGAATATACGGACACGAAAAGTGGAAATGAAAAATGGACAAAATTTTCAGACCCCCCCCCCCCCCCCCCCCCCCCCATAAGACATATCCATGTCAAAAAAATGTTGAAGGTGTGAAAAAGTCGTGAAAAACACTTGAAACAGAACATAGATGTTCAAAATTTCATAAAAATCATTGAAAATATTTCAAAACTTGTTGAAAAGTCGAAAAAAACGTTCGAAATGTTGTTAAAGTCGTCAAAAATTTCATAAAAATCATTGAAAATGTTTTTAAAATTGTTGAAAGTTGTGTAAAAACCATTGAAAAATCGTGAAAAATGTCTGAAATGTTGTTCAAATTGTCAAAAGTTTCATAAAAATCGTCGAAAACGTCAAAAAGTTTTAAAAAATGTGAAGTTTTTCATGATTTTTATGAAATTTTGAACATGAATACACAGTTTCGAGCATTTTCCACGAATTTTTCACAACTTTTGCACCATTTTCAATGATTTGTACCTACACAGTGTTTTTACAATTTTTACAACATTTCGAACAATTTTCACGACTTTTTCACAATTTTTACGACATTCTCGATGATTTTTATGAAATTTTGGACAAATTTGACCAATTTTCAGGCATCTTTGACGACTTTTCAACAACTATGGAAACATTTTCACTACTTTTTATGAAATTTTTGACAATTTCAAAAACATTTTGGACTTTTTCACGATTTTTCATCAAGTTTTGCAACATTATTAATGGTTTTCCTAAAAATTTTGACAATCTAAACAACATTTCAGACATTTTTCACGACTTTTTAACAACTTTTGCAATATTTTCAACGCTTTTGAAGAAATTTTGAACAACTTTTACAACATTTCAGACAGTTTTGACGACTTTTCAGCAACTTTTATCAATTGCACAATTTTTATGATTTTTTGGTAAAATTAACACAATTTGTCTCGTATTTTGAATAATTTTTTTTTTTTTTTTGGTAAAATTTACATTATTTATGAGTAGTTTTCATAGAAAATTTTGCAATTTTTGGAAACTTCACATCACTTTTGCATAATTTTGTGCAAATCATGCAATTTTGATACAATTGAAAAGCTCTTTTTCAAAGTGACCCAAATTTTTTTTTTTCAATAATCAAAAAATTTGTTTGGTTGAATTAGCTAATTTTAGAAACCAAACATTTTTCAATCGCTGGTAACAGTGAAATGCTTCCAGTGCTACCACAGACTGAAAAAATAGTTTTTGAATTTAGTTTTTTGAAAAAAGTTTTGAGTTAGGCCACTTTGGAAAAGAGCTTTTCAATTTAAACCAGTTTTTTTTTACATTTTCAACAAATTTTATGAGATTTTAATGATATTGGCGTAATTTTGTCCAATTTTCATGAAAAAATTCTCCAATTTTTGTAAAATTTTAACCATTTTTGTGCAATTTTTATGATATTTTGGTGAAGTTTACATCATTTTTTGCGTAATTTTCACGTAAATTCTGCTATTTTCACAATTTTTGCATACAATTTAGGCCATTTTTCCTACATTTTCAACAAAGTTTACATAATTTTTGTACAATTTTCATAAAAAAATTCTGCATTTCTTGTAAACTTAGAGCCTTCTTTTTTTCAATTTTGAACATTTTTCAAAATTTTTCATAATTTTTGTGAAACTTCCACGTAAATTCTCCAATTTTTACGATTTTTTGATAAAATTTACATAATTTTGAAAACATTTTAAACGAATTTTATATCATTTTTCAAAGATGATGTTTGTTTACATCATTTTTGTACAACTTTCATCAAAATTATTCCGCATTTTTGGTAAATTTTCAACCATGTTCAATTCTGAATAACTTTCATGATTTGTGAGTGAATTTAACACAATTTTTTTCGTATTTCAAATAAATTTAATGATTTATTAGTGAAGTTTACATCGTTTTTGTACAATTTTCATAAAAAATTTTGCGACTTTTCAGCAACTTTTACAACATTTTTAATGATTTTTACACAATTTTTGACAATTTTTACAACAATTTATGCATTTTGAATTTTTGAAAGACTTCTTTACTACTTTTAACACAATTTTAATGATTTAAATGAAAATAAGTTGAGAATCAGGTTAAACAACAGATCAAAGTAAGTAAAAAAAATTTGCCTGACAAAATGTCTGAAAGTCAGCATTATCTCTAAAATTTTCCAAGTCCAAAAAACCAGCGGAAATCTGAAAATTTTTCCAAATCCAAAAAAATCTGATAAAATGTCTAAAAGTCAATCTGTCGAAATTTTGTGATAGTCATTTTTCGCGAAATTACTCATCGCAAAAGCATATCCTATGCTAAAAAATGTACAAAATTTTCAGATTGACCCCAGTCATAACTCATAAGACATATCCACGTCAATTCTATTTAATCGAGTAATTGGTCGCGGGACCTCGACATTTACCAAACCACCCACCGACTCGTAAAGGTGAAAAAATATCTACATACAGCCAAATTGCAGCGTCAACTCATTACATGGGTGAATTCTCCTCATCAAAATACCTTCGTAGAGATAGGTACACTTTGATAAAACAAAAACACCTAAGCACATCGTAATTGCTACGTTCGTACTTGACGTACTGAGCTCATTTTCTATACTCGAAGGGCGACCCGTCGACATCGACTTTGACACCGGAAACCGATGCAGAGTTTTCGAACCGAATCGAATATCTATCTAGAATCGACGTCCATGTATTAGGAGTCTATAAAACCGTATTACCAACCAGGGTGACGCTGACGTCGAATCTTATACTTTCCATTTCGATAAATATAAATCATTGAAAAGACGCTCGAGTCGCCAGAAACAGCCAGTCATTGGTATTAATTAGATCTTCCATAGGCTATATCCAAATTGCATCGAAAAACCGCATCGACTCGCGTTCGCCATCTTAACAATAACATAATAATATGATCGCTATACTATGCACGAGTTATCATTGTATATGAGATAATGTAACCATCGAGTGACCTAGGTTAACTTTTACAGTTCAACCTTTCTCAAGTCTCTTCTCTATACGATAAAACGAGTCTATATTGAGTTAGATATTTAAATCTATATCGTAGAATGCTCACTGGGCCAGTTCGAACCCACCTTGTCAAATTTTTCTCTCTCGTTTGATTGCAACTATCTGCCTATATAATTCGATCGGTATTGTCGATTAATCAACCAATGGTACCTATTAATGTAGGGCTGGGTTTTACGCGGGTCAAGGAAATCGCACACCGTATCTAAAAAAGGCAGCCTGGCTGCAGCGTGTACCTATACTTAACTTACCTACGAGTATTTCGTAACCGTACGATTTTTCTCTTCGATTTGATAATTTGTTGGCGGCGACAACATGTCTTATACTATACAGTATGAGAAGCCAGCAACGTAATGTACGTATCGTGCACCAAGCTAGGTATTTTTAGCGACGCTACGTTCATTAGCTGCTGCTCAAACGATATGTGCTTGCTGTATAGTTGTAATATTCGCCAGATTATGGGCGATTAATCAATCGAAAAAACTTTGCGGAGGATGGAACAAGGTATATGGAATATGATGAATACCTATGTCGAAGATCATTCATCAAACTGTGATAGGAGGAGAGGGGAGGAGACCAGATGAAGGACAAATAGGCACATTGACATCTTGAAAACTCGATTCATTTTTTCTCTAGTTCATACCAAAGGAGGTCTGAAAATAGGCAAAACGGAATTACCCCCTCTCAGATGATCTCTAGTTAGCTAAAAATGCTGCTAGATGATCAATCTTGAAATATTACGTAGTTTGTACCCCCCTCCCCCGCCCAAAACCTACATCAGATCTTCAAAAATTTTTAAACCAAGCAAACATAAGAGCAAAGATGTAAAGCAATGTGAGTCCAAAATTTTGAAGAGGGAGAGAAAGTTGAAAATGAGAAATTTTCCATTCCATCGATTCAAGAGAGGGGAGGGGGGGTCATTGATTTAAAAAAAAAAAATGATTGGCGTTTTCTGATTAACTCATATAAACGAAATTTTATGGCTTTTGTCACCCCTCAGCTCTCTTATTCGCTATTTGAGCAAACCTAGAGGAGGGGGGAGGGGAGGGTATTATGAGAAAAAGACTACACAAGAAATATATCTCCCTTACGATCCAAAAGGACGTAAAAAATTGTTAAAGTTGAAAATGTCCGAAAATTTTGAAAAATGATTTTAAAATTTATGAAATGACGCGAAAGTGGATTGAAATTGAGTAAAAATGATTCAATCATAAAAAATCGATAAAATTAAAAAAAAAATAATAGTAAAAATGTCCTAAAAATTGTTTAAAATTGAAAAATCGACAAAAAGCGCCTAAAATATTGTTAAAGTGATGTTGATGATGATGAAAGTGTTGCAATAGTTGCTCGAAATATCATTAAAACAAATAAAAATAAAAATAAAAATTGTTGAAATTTTAAAAAAAATTGTTCAAAATTTTGAAAAAATTGTTTCTTTGATTTTTGCATCGACTTTTTACTAAATTTTCATTGTTTTCGTGTTTTTTTTTCGTTTCCTATCTTGAAAAAAATTTTACAAAATTTTTCATATTTTTAGAAAATTTTATAATTTTGATATTTTATTTCAATTTTTGAGCTATTTTTGCACTATTTTTAAATGAATGTTATATAGTTTTTTGTGGGGAGGGGGGAGGGGGGTGTCAACAAAATTTTCTGAGCCAAATTCATGACTTTTTCATGACTTTTAGCATAGGATATGCTTTTGCTCTCGGGAGTGATCTCGTGGAAAATTCCGTCACGAAATTCCGTAACGAAAAATCGTCACGCTGACTTTTAGACATAATGTCAGACTTTTTTGGA